>MKEJ01098947.1:0-18995 GCA_001753735.1 Embelia ribes | reverse complement strand
TTGCAATATACACGGTAGTGGACTCTTCACATTCTGGACTTTTTGTTTTATACTCTATTGGGATTGGTTTTCAAAGTATTGAGTAAGTATCAAGTCATTTTCATAAAGTAAGGAAAAAATGAAGTTAATTTCTCTATCCCGTTAAGAAAGGGTATTTTCAAAAGAATATGGATAAAATTAATTTCTTTATCTCCATTAAATGTAACTTCTTAATTCAAGTGGAAAAAAAAAAAAGGGCCTATGCAAATGGGACGAAGGGAGTAATTATTAGTAGCTAGAATAAAACAAAAATATATAAGTATAAATTTATTATTTATATCTCATTTCAAAGTTTGAAAATCAATTTTTAACTTTATATAATATTTTGTGCCCATTCAAACTAAACAAAAATTTAAGAAAGTAATAATTATTTATTTAATGGGCATTTTTTATTTTGGTAAAATGCAATACAAAATTTAATAACTGTCATTGTTGTCCTATTAGTAATTATTATCGGATAGAATAAGACAAAAATATATAAATATAGATTTATCATTTATATCTCATTTCAAAATTTGAAAATCACTTTTTGACTATATATAAAATTAAGTGCCCATTCAAACTATACAATTATTTAAGAACGGAATAATTATTTATTTAATTTGAAAATTTTCTTTAATTTTAGAGTAATGTGTTAAGCGGACAAATATTTTTTTTATTGATGTTTCCCATTTTAAGATTAATCTACATGACTTAGCCACGTATATGTTAGTATATACATAAATTATTTTATAAAATTTTAAATTCAATACATATTATTTCATGGGCTAATTACATATTATACATAAATCCTAGAAGTTTCAATTACTACACTAACAGTACCAACTTTTAATATGTGATACAATTGGCCTCAGACTTTAATAGTAGTTTTAGAATGACCGCTTATTACCTTTTAAAATTTGTACTCTAGTCCGAAAAAATATTTTTTACACCTCCACTGTTTATTAATTTACAAGAATATCATAACTGAATATATTACTATGAAACTTCTGGTTTAAATTTTATATATGTAATAATAATTATTATTTACAAATAAAACATAAGCTACTCTTTAGTGTGTGTGAGTTCGTGATTTTTTATATATAGTAATAACGTATAATATATGCATTTTTTTGTTTCTAAATATATGTTGATAAATATATATTTATACATACAATAAAGTACAAAGATTAATATTGTACTTAAATCAAACTACCCGCTGCACACTTTGATTAACAGAAAAGTCACATACCAATTAGGTAAATATTATTTAATAGTTGTACGAGTACCGTGTACCATAAAAGCTGTCACATTTCAACTGAAAAGTCAGGTAAAAACAATAGATACTCTCTTTAAATTTAGTACTTAATTAATTCATTTATTACTCCAATTATTATTGTTACATTATCCGAACCCTTACTTAAGTATCGGAGAGTTTGCGGACAATCCTTCTATCCGCACTTTCAGATATTGAAGGGAAGTTGCAATATGGTCCATCGAAAGATAGGAGAAAAATATAGAATTAGTACAATCGGAAAAGAAATAACAGCCGAAGATAAAGGGAATTGTGGAAAAAATTTAAGTTCAAAATATAACATCCGATCTACCTGAATTGAAATATTTATCAAAAGGGAAGATGTATGTAAATTGGATATATATACTTCAATAGTTGGTAAAAGAATAGTATAAATATTTTGGTTTGAAGTATTATTTATATGGAAGAAAAAGATATGGTGAAGGATGTCAGTCTGATCTTTGCGCACGCACCGGTAATCAAGACATGACACCTAAGATATTTTCTTCCCATCAAATGCAAACCACAATTCATAAGATGTTGAAGTGTTGGATGGACCCAATTCCTCATAAATGTCAAACATGACTTTTGGCACCCTTCCCCAGCCTCTTTGCTACATTATTTATATCTACATTAATGGCGTCCCATAGTTTACACAAAACCTCTATTTGGTCCCTATGGCTTCAATTGCAACAGTGACAGTTCTCAAGTTTTGAGAAAACAACATGTTTGATCTTGTTTTATGAACGTGAAGTCCTTAGAAATCAGTTGTTATCTTCTCCTAGTTAATCACATTAGGATCTTTAATACTATTAAATACTATTTATGGAATCAAATCTACCACTTTATCAAATTTTGTGGACTAAGGTCCACTTTGGGATTAATTGCGAGTATTTGATAGTAGCTATTTATGCTTTTTTCTTGTAAATTGTAATATGTGTTTTTTTGGTAAAAGTTGAAACACATACTTTTAAAAATCATTTGTTAATTTTTAGAGCTGATTTTATAAGAATTCTTAGGGTTTTTTTGAAACTTTGGTTCTATTTGTTCAACCATTAATTAGAAGAATAAACTCAAAATAATTTTAGTTTTTCTACATTAAAAAAGCATTTTACCAAACATCATAATACCATTTAAATTTTTTTTAAATATTTGTTTATCATGAGTACTAGGATTACGTACTTTTACAATCAATTTTTAAAAGTAACTCTTAAAGGGAGTTTTAAAAATCACAACCGCTACCAAACTAAGCCTAAAAGTGAATTTGTGGTTTTATTAAGTTTGCCATGATGAAGTTCTAGCCTTTTGTCAACACATAGGAAGTACCTAATACCAGATTTTGTTCAGTTTCATAATTTAAGGCGGCAGATATGAACACAGGGTTCTATTTTTATAACGGAGTTACGACATGGCAAAGTTATATTATCAATCATTTAATTGGAAAATTATTTTGTGAGAGGGAGGAAAACATATTTTATTTGAGCGAAGATTATTTGAAACATGCTTAAAAAGACAACTAAACCCTATTTACCAACTTAATAAGCATCTCTTTTCATGTTAAAGTTTTAACAAACAAGAATTTTTTATCGTTACCACGATAGTAAAATACGGGACGGAAAAACAATTGTATTCGATACGGACAAGTTTAATACGTCTGCTAATTTAAAAGTACGCTATAAGCATCTCTTTTCCTACGTTTTCTAATTTAATACGGTCAAGATAACTATGTATACAATAAATTACTATCTGCTTGGTTGCATTTTCTCATTCCATTTCCTAACAATTAAATAATTTTATGGAAATTGTGAACAAAAATTATATGCAAACACCATCTTTTTTTCTCATTTAATTAACCTAATTATAAAATGAAGAACTCTTGCTTAATTAGCTTAGCCTAACAACTTTCGCTCATTGTTTGAGCGTTTGAAAGGTCCCGGGTGCACAACCTGGCAAAATTTCACCACAAATTTTTTGTGCCACCAGAGACATAATCGTGCTCAAACTATCCCAACATCGTCTTTAGGCCACATGTCAACTCCGAACATTAGTCTTTTCTGATCAATTTACCTTAAAGTAATTTAATTAAGCTTTGGAAGGCTCGTATAAAATCGTTTTTTCAACCTACAACTTACCGTCATTTACGTTCTTTGTTAATTAACTTAGTTAATGGGGTATGACTTATAGCGGGCATTGGAGCATTATATGGTATGCGATCACTTGCTAAAGTTATAATTTTCCACAAAGTTACACTCACAAACTAAAGTAAATTTTTCCCCTAAAGTGATAAAAAAAAGTGGCATCACTAAGGTTGAAACTTTCAAGTCAACCTCCAAATTAGATTTCTCATGACATTGCTTCTTTGATTTTTCAAAGCAAGAAATCTATTTGCCCACCTAAATGAATACATTTTATAGTTGTTATTGGGTTTTGACATGATGGAAAAATTTACTAAAGTTGTAAAGTGATCGAAATTATGTGGTCACTAACTAAAGTTAATTTGCCCACCTAAATGAATAACTTTTAAGGTTTTGATCGAAATTTTGTATAATAGCGTACTTTATTTGAACTTATATATTAAATGGTACATAAAAATAATGTGATATTAACATTCTTACAACTTAATTGGCATATTTTTTTTTTCTTTTTCAATCTCTAATTGATAAACCATTCTCAACTGTTTTTATATGGAGAAAGAGACAAGTGCAGATAAGATTATCGCACAAATTGTGTTACTGGCCATCCCAGACAAACCATGTGATCCAGCTTCTACAATTCTGGATAAACAACAATTTTATAGGAATATAAATAAGAATACGTGGAAATAAATCTAATTTTATTCTAAAAGTACAAAAACATAAAAATTTCTCCATTGCCTCTCTTCCCCCGCCAAAAAAATATCGATGAGTTTTAAAATTACATTAAATTTTCACCCACTTAAAGAACATAAAAGAATAAATAAGTAATTTGTCAAATTGAAAATCATTAAGACATTAATTATTTTATCTCATTAACAAAATGTCATAAATTAATATTAACATTATATTTTAAAATTCAAAATATCTTTTAAATGAAGTTGGGTAGCCTATATTTATATAGTATACATTTCTTTGGCATTTGTTTTTGTACAAATCTGTTATCAACAAAATGGTGCAAATCCTAAACATAATTGAAACAATAATAGCCCTCAATTTTTATTAAGTCACAGATTTAGTCCCTAGATTCTGAGAATAGTGAAATCTTTTGTCCTTTCTGTAGTTTTTTCTCATACTATTAAACTCTAAAAGCTTACAATAGGAGACAATATTGCATAAATGATGGTAAAAATACTATTTTCCCACTATATGAGACAAATATTGACTACTTGGTATGATTTCATCATTTAAAATGATTTTATACATTTATTTGTTTGCATTTTTTAAAGCAAATAAACTAGTTTATTTTTATCTAATAAATAATTTGAAAGTATTTAACTAAAATTTATTGAGGGCAAAACAACAAATAAGTTCAATTTAACTTTAAGCAAAAAGTTGAAAAAATTGAGCTTATAAGCTGTAACGAAACAAATTGGACCAAATAGAATTTTGGAGAAACTATGGGGACCTTTAGGTTATTAAGCCTTTAATTATGTGACAATGACTAAGAAGATAAGATGTGGTCACAACCACTTAGCTAGATTCAAATGTTTATGGTCATTAAGGCACAAGAATTAGATATTTTCTCCATTTCGTAAGTGGCTCAAAAAGTAGGAAAGAAAATTTGTTTCTTTAAAATAGAAAACGACATGAGAGAAGAAAGTGTGGATATGAAGCCACACTTTCCGCCCGAAAAGTAGGCAAAGTGGATTTTTTTTTTTTTTTTTAACTTTTTCCTTCTTGAGTGGTAGGAACTTTGTGAAAAGTACAAAATACTAAAATAGATAATAATAAATGAAATTAAAAGAAAGTAAGAAAGTAGGTTAAAGGCGTTATCAACAAGGAGTCCAAAAGTCAATTCCTTTCTCAAATTAAGAAAGCAGAAGCACAACCATACAAAATTGAATTTCTACTTAATGAGCAATAAACGTGTTTTAATGGAATATTGAATTCATTTACATTGAACTTTAGAGTTACACGTGTCAAAACATTAGTGGGCATTATAGTAAGTAGATTTGTATATTTTTAGTCCCGTTTGGTTATCATTTCAATTTTCAGTTTTTAAAAGTTGAAGTTTTCATAACGCAATTTTCTGTATGCGAAAACATACTTGGCAGCAGCTTCGGAAAAAATAATTTTCAAACTATAAAAATTACCCAAAAACATTGAAAACCTTAAACCTTAAAATTTTAGGAACTTTAATGACATTTTAAATTATAAATAAATAGATAAAAGTATAAAATAATTATTAAAATGAGTGAAATCTTTTGAATTTTGAATATAATAAATCACAATTACCATATATTATGATTTAAAAAAATATTTTCTAATTGGATTCAAGATAGAAAAATATAGAATAAAAGACAATTATTAATAACACATGAGTGAAATTTTAAAATTTTGAGTATATAAATAAATTAAAGTTATCATTTGTTACAATTTTCAAAAAAGTATTTTTTAGTTGAATTCAAGATAGAAAAATTAAGTTACAATTATAAACAAAGAATAGAAAGTTGAAGTATATTCATTATAAAAAAAATGATACATCTTTAATTTTCAGCTTAGGTTTGAAAAACTTAAAAATTAGAAAAATAAATTTGCAGCATTACTCTGATGAGAAAACTAAATTTTTGAAAACTAAAACTAAAACTAAAAAACTAACAAACAAATAAGTTTTCACTTTTTGAAAACAAAAAACTAAAAGTTAGATATTAACATTGGGCTGTGTTTTTACTCTACAGGGTTGAGTTAATTTATTTTTCACAGCTAAAAATGGGCGAAATTTTGGACCCGTCAATATTTTGGGTTACAGTACAAAACTAGCCCGCTAAGACGACATGCAAAATGCAAATACACACTGCTATGTGTATTACACTGTTAGTATGTGAACTTCTCAGGGTAAAAACTAGAAACAATCTCACGACAATGCTTTGCAAAGATTTGGAACACCAATTGAGTGGTCTCTATCTATTCCCTTGCAGTTGATTTTCGTATATAATAGATACGAGCTTGACCATATACACAATATAAGTACCTGACAATGAATAACATTGTGTTACATGGACCAGTTTGAATATCACTTTTTCTTCAGAGGAAATACCAAAAATTCAGCATGGTATAAAATTTCTATAAATATGATATTGTTTTCTTATTTAAAAGTATTTTTCAACATATGTTCGTTATGGGAAGATGGCAAAACAAGTGGATTATAAGCATTGTGCGGATTGCGTCACACGCATAAGTATTTTTTTATCAAGTTCAATATCCATTTGACAAAGAGCAATCATCAAAATACCCTTGAGGTTTTATCTTTTATCAGTTTAGTCCTTAGATTTTAATTGTTGTTGATTTCATCCCCAAAGTCTCAATAAATCATCAAACAGGTTCTTTTACCATATTTTTGGATCCATTTTGTTTGTTTTTAAAGGATGCCTTATGTCAAGATAAATGTATTTAATAAATTTGATTTCTTGTATACATACATTTTAAATAATTTGATATTTTTTTAAAAAAAAATTCTTAGCAATAAAAATATTAATTATTAAATTAAATTATTTTCTCTCATTAAGTCATTTAACGATTTAGAAAATATTTTATAGTCAACTATCTAACTATTAAATTATATATGTATAAAATAACCATAATCAATTTAGTTAACCATTTATTTATTTATCCAATTTTTAGATTTTAAAAGCTTATTTCTTACTTAGTTTTACGTATAAATACAGATTACCAAAAAAATTTAAAAACAAAATAATTGTGTTGTATATTTTGTAGCAAACATCTTACCCTATACGTATACTATTTATTCATAAATTCATATTCTAATTTTACTAATTAATATATTAATGACAAAATAAAAATAATTTTTTATATCAAAAGGATTTAAAATATTTAATTAAAAAAATAATTTATTAATAATTAACCTTTATTGTAACACTAACCGTAACTCCATGAAATAAAATTTTCTTGGTACAGTGTAAGTAAGAGCAGAATAGTCAAAAGAGTGTTCTTGATGGCGTAATAAAATCTCAGGGATGAAATTGATAAAAAATGAAATTTTGAGAACAAATTGATAAAAGGTAAAACATTAAGGGTGTATTTGATAATTGCCCTTTGGCAAACAGCTTTATTCATTCCAATACTACATACACGTTTTTATTATCAAACAATGAGACTGAGGCTCGAATCTCTGCTGTCAATTTTGTTTTCCTGTCTTTTCACATTTCAATTGACTCCAAAGCTTCCTTAATTTTATAATGCTTACTGATCTGATCATATTGACTTGAAACTACAGGTAGTTGGGATGAATCTTGTTCGTAAATTTGACACCTTTTCCACTTTTGAGTCAAGAAAATCATTTGTCTAAAGTTCCATATAAAGGTTTTCTATAATTTCATCCCAATTTTAATTGTTTTTAAGATGACCATTATTAAAAATCAGAAGATTTCAATATAAGTTTCCACATATTTTGTATCAATCTTCTTTAACGCATATCTACCATTTTTATTTTGACATTTATAAGTGAATTATGTCCCTCCTGATCAAAATCTTGGCTCCCCTGATTGCATACGTATACAAAATTCCAGAATTTACTAACGAGTCCAACAACCTAGGGGCCGTCCTCTTGCAGTTGATTTTCAGAGTACGTTCCAACAGAAGTAGAGTTACTCTGTTGATATATATATATATATATATATATATATATATACACACACACACACACATATATCAAGGACTCAGAATCTCAAAAGACTAATTTTCCAGCAAGCTCTCGCCATAATATATATCACTGACTGCGATGTATGAATGTGCTTACGAAGGGAAGGCAAAGGTGATTAAAAAGTTAAAAACATCAACAAGAACTGCTAAAAAGCTGATTTTTCTATTCCAAACAAATTCATACAATTTCGACGAATTAACCCCGCAAAGTGGAACACTTTTTCCTTAAATTGATTTGTAATGAGATTTCAGAAATAATAATTAGAAGTGGCGTAAAGAGAGAGCTTTACTGGATGTTGCATCCTCCAGAGTCTTGTGCTCTTCGAACATTCCCATATGCCGACAGTTCAAGCAGATCCATATCACGACCTGCAATTAGACTCACAAGGTATTGAAAAAAAGTAAACATTGATCATCCTAATGAACCTGATTAACTTATTGGAGTTGAACTCGTGCAAAAACACTTGGAGCAAATTTTCTAATAAATAAGGCGTAGAGTACCTGAAACCCTACAGTATGAACTCTTTTGAATGAGATCTGCTCTGGATATATCAGTTCGATTCCCCTTCGATCGATTTACGGTTGCCTGTGAGACCACATATATCAAATAAGAAAAAATAAGTAAACAAGATCTGTAACAGGAAGATCACTTCTCGATGGAGCAATTTAGTTTTGGTTCCCTGTGGCAGCACAAGCTATCAAACAAGAAATTGAAGCATTAAATTTATCATTTTACACTAGCCCGGGATAAGATTCTAGAGTGAAGAAATGTAATACTGCACTTGACCCTTCACCGCAAATGGTTAGGGTTTTGCCTCCAAAACATTATGCATTCTCTAGTCTTTTCCTTGCTTAATTCATAGGTGAAAGTAACAAGGCAAAAAGATCACCCATAAGTGCAAGTGCCGTTCACAAATACTGATCAGCACGTGTAAAACTGAAAGTATTGTATATAAAAACAAAGGATACAGTAGAGAAACAAATATATAGTGGCTCGTTCGGCCTAATGAGTAAAACGCTAACGATAATCAGTTAAATACCTCCTATGTTGATCCTCTTCGATCAAAATAACACTTCTTTTACTTTTGCTTTAGAGAGATGTAATGATGTTCAATGACAAAACAAGGTAACTTATGCAATAGGATATGCATCACAATCAAATTGAATTGATATTCATCTCTACAATTGCTTACGACTGGTTTGCAGTTGCCAAATCTATACGCTTATCTGGTTCCTAAATCATGAGTCCCTGGTTAACTGATCTTAATTTTGTAATTGCATGTAGCTTGTAATAGAGGTGTATGTGCAAACAGCACACGCACGCACACAGACGTAAACTTTAATGCCCCAACATACTCATCTCATTAAGAAACCGCAAAGGATGAAATGAAGCAGGAAAATTCTTATATGCAAATATGCAATTACTATAAAAGGAAGTACAAAGACGGACCTGTAAAACTTGGCAATTCTCCAATGTGCTTTTCCCGCCCTGGAAAAAGGGTTGCATCATAGCTTAGGCAAATGGTTCAAACCAACTAATTAAAATCAGATACAAAGATCAAATGGCTCAATTCACTTTTTGTAACATATTCCAGGGACCATACCTGGCACATTGGCGGATATTTGGTTTTATTTTAAAATGTTCTGTTTCTCTTCGAAACCACATTTTCTTTCTTAGACTCCGTTATTGAAAATATTGGAACTTCTACAAGCTCCTTTTTGTCCATTCTATTTTCATCTTTGAAAGCAAAGAGTAGAAACAAACAAACACAACTTTTGTGAGTATCTTAAAAGGTCATTCTATTGTTGTAACCAAATATAGCCTCGGTACATTGAACTTACAGTTTCCCAGATAATCACCATAGCAATCAATAGCACATTTCATAAAGTTTGTAAGCTAGGAACACTTGTAACCTTATCAACTACCCTCTTCTCCAAACACTGCCACAATTCAGTACTTACCCTAGTCATTTGGGAACCACTGAACCATTGCCCGACCCCAAACTGCCATCGAAACCCAACCCTAGCTATAGCTGCTGACGAACCCAATGCAGCCCTGACACTTGGCCTGAACTGTTCCGACCCCAAACCACCCAAGGCCCAAGTCTATACATAGTCCTAATCATTGGAGATCCCATCACCAACCTCCGACCCTAGCAAAGAATCACCCTATCCTACCTCACACCACCACCAACACCACCACCAAAGCCTCAACTCTAGGCCTAAATGTCGGTGTTCCCACCACCCTCTTTCATCGACGAACTTGAAATGAAGTTTTTTCTTCTATTGAAAATCTAATAATTTAATTAAATAACAATATTTTATGATATTAAATTCCAATGGTGAAGTGGTTTTTGCTTTTACTGAGTTTTTGAATGAAGGATCCAACAATAATGCAGAAATGTCTGATCTTTTTGCGGGGCTTTTGCTATATTATCAATTCGGCATCACATCTATTATAGTGGAAACTAATTCACAGCTTTTGGTGCATTGATTTAAAAAGAAAATAGTCTCTCCTTGGTCCTTGTTGGAGTTATGAAAGAAGATTGAAGGTCTTGAAGATTATATTCACATTCAGATTCAACATATTTTTAGAGAAGCCAATGTTATGGCTAATGCTTTGGCTAAAGGTCTGCTTTTCCTTCATTAGCTCATAGAGCTTGGCTTAGTGATTTAATTTCTTTACCCTCCCGGAGTTTTCTTCTTAAAAGTTGTGGTTAGATTGTGTGGTTTATCATGTTGTTTTTGTTTTGGTTGTGGCTGTAATATTCTCTAGAGGCTCCCCTCTAGTTTTGTAGCAATAAAATTTTTCTGTAATTGGTTTAAAAAATAAATAATAAAAAATTTGCTAGGATAAATCACCGTTCACCGAATCTCCTTCCTCTAAAACCCCCACATATTTAGAGACTCAAAAATAGGGAAACTACTGGGAATGTTCAAAGTGCACTCCCACCCACAACTCCCAAGTGCCCCAAATGGATTACAATTTATACAATTTTAAAGTTTGAAGTATATGGATTACAATTTAGGGTTGTAGGACAGATTATGGGTACAAAAGTGAAGTAATAATAATTTTGTTTTATTTTATTTAATTTACTACCTTGGAGTAGGGGAGAATGTGGTCGTAATCGTGGCAGAGGCAACCGGGGCAACCGACGAGCTTCCGGAATACGGTATTTCCCAGCGGATCACGGCGCCACCTGTCGGGATCCCGACCCTTGACCTTCTCCGCTTTCTCCCAGCACTGCTGCTTCACGCTGTACGGGAAGCTTCTCGGGTTCGGGTTCGGGTCGGGTGAGACCTGTAGGGATTCCAATAGGGAGGAGAGGTTGTCTTCGAGTACGAGGTCTTGGTTTAGTAGACCGGTTGAAGCTGCTCTGGGTGGTGAGAGACGAGATGGGTCGGGTTGATCGGACGGTGAGGAGGCCAGGGGTCGACCGCCTCTGCCCGGAGATGAATAGCTTCTGCTCCTCCTTTGACTTTGACTTTGACTACTTTCCTTTTTCGCCCTCATCATCAACTACCGTGAGTGAGGCTGTCAGCATTCCCACAACAACTTAATTTCTACTTTGTTTCTAAAACACATCTTCTTCAAACCAATTTCTAATTAAAATAAAAAAAAATTGGTCACATCAAATTTCCTAAATTATTATTTCCATATATTGATGTATTGGTTTTATTTTGGTAAAAAAAAAAAAAATTACTTTTTAATATAAAAAAAAAATTGTGAATAGTAATAATATTTTTAGAAAACTTTCAAAAAATAAAAAAACTGATATATAAGATTGTTCTCATTAATTCTCATTTTCTCATTTCAGAAGTTAAAGGAGGAGAAATCCCACTCCTAGAAGGTTGGTGTAATGCTCTTAGAAAGTCGATAGTCCACAGTTTACAAATTTTCCACAATAATTTTTTTAATATAACTTATAAAAAAAATTAAAGAATAATTAAGTATTATATTGTAACATAATAAAATATATTTTATTGAATTTTACCCAACACGTTATAATTTTTGTGAAATTTTTTATTTTTTTTTAATAAAATAATTGTGAATAATAGATTTTTTTATCTAGAAATTTACTATAGCATTTCTTAAAATTGTTGACCCATTATGGTAAATCAAGAAGGATATGAATTGGTTTTGTTTTAAAAATTGAGTTAAAAATTATTAGAAACTAAATTGTGAATTGCATTTTTTTTTTGTTGCAGAGGGTTGGGGGTTTTTTAGTTTCTTTTTTGAACGAGGGAGGTTAGAACATAGATCTTCTCCGGATAGCTTTCGTCTTTTTTGTAATGGTAATTGCTTCTCGCAGATTTTTGTAAATGAATAAAAGTTTGTTTCCTCATCTTTCTTTTTATTCAAATTTGATGTTTATATTCTGAATATGCATGGGTGTTTGTTTGTTTGTGGAAAATGAAAATGATTTATCTACTCCACATTCTCCAATTCAGCCCGAAGATGTTGGACCCAGGTGGATTGGATAATTCAGATTGTAGCTGATAAAATTGGTAAATTATATTCCTCGTGCTTCACAGGATTCCTTTACATTTGCTGAGGCAATTGAGGCTATGTGGCTGGTGTTTCATTTTAAACTTTGCCATTCTATTCCTCAAAATAAAGAATTATAAAAGTTACTTAGGGAGGCAAAGTTTACGATAACAGAATTGGAGCTCACACATTTTCTAAAAATCAATTTCTTATTAAAAAGAAATAAGTCACATCATATTTTCTAAATGGTTATTTCTATATATTGAATATATTAATATATAAAAATAAAAAATTCTGAAATTTTTTTTTTTTCAATACATTGATGTATTTGTTTCGTTTGGATGAGAAAAAAATTAAATTTTTAGTGAAAAAATTGTGAATAGTAATAGCATTTTTAGAAACTTTTATTAAAATAGAAAAATTAATATAGAAGATTTGTCTCCTTAATTTCTAGTTTCAGAAGTTAAAGGGGGGAGAAGTCCCCTTTATAAAGGCTCGTGTGAATACTCTTAGAAAGTCATTAGTAGTTCATATTTTACAAAATTTCCACAATAATTTTTTTAATATAATTTGTCAAAATAAACAAGCATGATTATGTATTATATATTAACATAAAAAATATATTTTATTGAACTTTAACCAGCATATTATAGTTTTTGTGGAAAAAAATTGTTTTTTTAATAAAATAATTATGAATAATAGATTTTTCCATTTAGAACTTTACCATATAATTTCTTAAAATTGTTGACCTAAAATGGCATACCAAGAAGGATGTGAATTAGTATTTTTTTTAAATTATCTCCCCTCAAGTTTAAATAAATGTAAGAATGAATATGTGATGAATGTGATAAATTGAAATATTGAAAATGAAGTAAGGAAAAGAGACACAATACGCAACAATATATAATAGTTTGGTTCTGCTATTTTGTGATCTAGATCCAAACAAAGTTGTTATATATATATTTTTCCATGATATACAATAAGAACTAACTGTTTATCAGTAAAATCAGAACCATTTCTACTAAAATTTCAGCAAACAAATCATCGGCTTTGTTCCCAATATCATCAAGCCGTTTCTGTATCTCCTCCAATTTGATTTTCAGTTTCGTTATATTTTCATCGCCACATTCACTAATTTCCCCCATCACGAAAGCCGCTAAAAGGCGAGCTTTAGCTCAATGAACTTCTTGACACTTCCTCAAGACCGCGTTTTTCTTGTTAAAATCCTCAAAATCCTTTGTATTTTCTTCCAATTTTTGCATCTTAGTATGGCTTGATATCACTGGATAAGCTCGATAATATAGTTATAAATACCAAATCACTATTCTTATTTATCTTAGTCAAGGCCTCATGGATAACTGCTTCTTTCCCCAAAAAATCTATCTTCAATTTTCAAGTCTATTTCGGAATTCTTGAACTCGACTAATCTGGGTCAGTTGATAGCAGATGAAACAGAACTCTCAACAAGGCTATGTATGAGCATGAGCCATTGAGGGCCGAGATTGGCCCAGATGGTTAATACAAGATTGAGCCAAATTTAGAAGGTCTAATAGTCTCAAGCTATAGTTGAGATATTCTTCTATCAATGGAAGCTCCCACTTGCTCAGCGGATAGTCTAACTCACCAACTAGCCTTGCAAATGCCTTGTTTCAGTCTAACAAGTAGTTGAAACAATTCCGAACCCACCAACTAGCCTTGCAAATGCCTTGTTTCAGTCTAACAAGTAGTTGAAACAATTCCGAACCCATGATAAGGAAACCATATCCTTTCCCAGTCGGAATTTAGAATCAGATATATATGAACAAAAAACTTGTAACGAAGCCTCATCACAGGCTTCGTACGGATGGTGGTGACGGTTGTGGTGATTTCCCAGTTTGGATAGAAATTTTACGGAATGGAAAGTTTTTCCACCAAGAGTACTTTTAAGATGGTACAAGTGTAGGAAAAATGTTTGTATCTACTTGCTTAACAAAGAAGATTACATCACTTATTTATACACAAATTGAGATCACAGAATAAGGTAATCAATTAGTATTGAATCCTTAATCCTGACATAATAATCTCCTAATAATAAGATGATATTCTCTAAATAATCCCATTAACTGTGCTTGAAATCTTCTAATAATGGTGAGATCTTCTAATACGCCCCGTCAAGCTGGAGTATGGAGTGTCATTTACCCAACTTGTAAATGAAATTATGTTGCATAGACCAGTGAAATACTATTTTTCCGCTCCAGAGATTAGGAGCGGAAAGGATTATGCATAGCAGCAGTTGTGCTTTACAGAGAGAGATTATTATATCTCGATAGCTGATTTTTAAGTTATTAAGATTAAACAAAATTTAAGTAAAATTTAAATCGTATTTATCTAATAAGCAGCCGAGGTGTATTCTAATAGGAGTGCAAAACATTGCACCTCTGGAGCCGATATGTCTAAACTGTATCCAAACAACAGCAGACCTAGACCCTAGCTAAGCAAATGGGTATGAGTTGGTTCTGGTTCTGAGAGACGGAATTGCTTACCCAAATCTCATTCCCAATCATGTATGCATCAAAATTAGAAATATAATCATTCTGACTTGTAACAACATTCTTAGGATGATACGGGATCGATCCGAAGTATTATAGACCAATTTAAAAGTGTATTGGGGATTTCTCAATGTGTAATGTGAATTTCGAGTAATTGAACAGTCTGATTATATAAACTTTTAATCATCACACTTTACATTGTTATTTGATGATTTAACTAGACAGTTGATTGACAAGCGGGGTAAACCCAATCTACACCCCGTCCAAACCCAAATTTCTAAAGGGTAAGGGTCAAGTATAGGTTGCAAATTTTCCACTTCGATCCAACCCATTCGGAATGCCTTCTTCAGGGGCGGATTAAATGAACTCCAAACAATGAATAGTTGATATGGTTGTTTAATGTACCTGCTCAATCTCAATGGTCAATAGTAGTTTACAAATGTGTATATATCGTCGTCTAATAAAGAAACACTTTCCAAATGGTGTCAGCGAGATATATGTATAAACGGTTGCATACCCACAAATAGCACTGTTGACAATTGAAATTCCACAGAAAAACAAACTGTTATTAGTACAAAATAGACAGCTACAGTCATCGGACTATTAATCCTTGCACTAATAATTTTCGAATTAAACTACAATAGCATGGAACATATGTTATAATATATATATTTGCTCAAGTTTCTTCTGTGAAACCATGGGCAATATACCGGGGGAAATTATTCTTAGACTCCTTTCTATCAGCCATCCGCATAAGAGTAGTCCTATATTTGGAGGTTAAAATAAACAGTCTCAACATAATTTTGCTTTGTAAGACGTGGGGAAACTGAGGTGAATCGCAAGCCAAAAATAATCTACCATCTCTTCTCAATATTTCTTCTTTTTTTTTTCTCCATTTGGCCACCAAACTCGGATGGACATAATTAACATCGATAATTTGTACATTCTTTTGTTGTTTGTGTTTCTCCCAGTTGTTTGTGTTGCTCCCAGTATATTACGGGGTTTCTCTTTGCAAGTATCGAACTCAAAATCCTCAGTTGAAAAAGTGGGACAAGAGTGCAATTACAGCCCCAAAACTAATACTAGCTTATCATAAGAAAAAATAGTAAACCCAAACTAACTCGTCACAAAAAAAAATTCCCTGAAAAATGAATACAATAATGCAATCCGTTCCTCACAAATCGTGTTTTGTATAATATATAAATGTAGACACTTGGATTATTCACTTAAAATATACAATGAGATCAAACTATTTGCCAATAAAAAATAAACCATTTCTACTAATTTTGATGTCTAAGGACATCAAGCACTTCTTTTCTCAGCGCTAAAATTTCCGAAAATAAATCATCAGCTTTGTTCCCAATATCATCAAGCTGTTTCTGTATCTCCTCCAATTTGATTTCCAATTTCTTCACATCTTTATCGCCACTTTCACTAATTTCCCCCATCTCGAAAGCCACTGCAAGGCAAGCTTTAGCTTCATTAACTCCTTTAAACTCCTTCAATACTGCTTTTTTCTCTCTAAAACCCTCAAAATCCTTTGAACTTGCTTCCAAATTTTGCAATTCTAAATAGGTCTTGATATCACTGGATAAGCTCGATAATACAATTCCAAATACTAATGCACTATTCTTCTTCATCTCTGTCAAGGCTTGGTGGATAACCGCTTCTTTCCCCCAAAAATCCATTTCTTTCACGCAATCTTCAATTTTTAAGTCTATTTCGGAATTCTTGAAGTCCACTACTCTGATACGCTTGATAGCAGATGAAGCAGAGCTATCGACAAGGCTTAGAGCATGAGCCATGGAGAGCCGAGATTGGCCCAGATGGTTAATAGAAGATTTAGCCAAATTTAGGAAGTCTAATAATCTCAAGCTATAGTTGAGATACTCTTCTATCAACGGAAGTTCCCACTTGCTTAGCGGATAGTCTAACTCACCTACTAGCCTTGCAAATGCCTTGTTCGAGTCGAACAAATAGCAGAAACAATCTTGAATCCATGGTAATGAAATGATATCCGACCCTAGTTTGAATTTAGAAATAGAGATGGACGAACAAAAAGCTTGTAAAGAAGCCTCGTCAAAGGCTTCGTACTGGTGGTGGTGATGGTTTTCAAGTTTGGATGGAAATTTTATGGAATGGAAAAGTTTTTCTACCAAGAGTTCCATTTCTAAGAACAAATAATAGAGTTGCGTAATTTTTGGTGTTTTAGAAGAGTATATTGTGGTTTATATAACGTGTCCAAGATTTTAGGGAAAATATCTATGGGACAATAGTATCTATTAGCTGGTTTAAAAATATCTATTGGTTGGTTTAAAAATACCTACGGGTTTTAGATTTTAGGAAAAATATCTATGGGACGAATAATATCTATTGGCTGGTTTATAAATATCTACGGGTTGGTTAAATTTTATTTCTAAAACAGGCGTGTTTGGCTTCTGGTGAAATGATGTTATCAATTTAGTGGTTTGCTTTTTTGGCAATGCTATTGAAAATGTTGACATCAATACACACGCCTTTTAGACCATTGGCCTAACTTGGGTGCTACTTATTATTCCCACGTTATGTGTAAAAGTGTAGAGAAAAACAAATGTAGGGAAAATAGCCTTTTCATTAGAATCGCGTGTTAGTGCAACTTAGCGAAGGCGAAGGTCTCCGCGTTCGAAAATCCAGAAGGTGAAAACAATTCTTTGGACCACCCCAGGGTTTTTGGCTGGTCATGTAATGCCCTGTAAAATTAAGAACTAACTAAGAACGTAATAAAATAGAGGTGGAATTGAAAGATAATTTACTCTCCCAATTTCAGTTTCTCTCTTTTATTATTTACGTTCAATATTTTCAACAACAGAGCGAGGAGAATAGAGTCTTGAGGAAAACTCATTCGATCCGAGAGAAGAAACACTTCGCTCGATAATCTAAATGCAGATTCTGAATCCTCTCCTTGTTATGATTTTGAGGTAAGTTTCAACACTCAATTCTTCCCGTGGTTCATATGTACTCTAGCCCTAGCTCTTAAGAAATTCGTTATAATTAACTGGTGTTGAGATTATCACCAATAACGGTGTATTGATGAATTTTCGTGTAGGAATCCTGTGTGTTACGAAATTTTTGGGTGGTGGTACTAGTGTTCGTAACTGAGGTTTTTGGGAGGAAATATTTGATTCTAACGGGGTACGTATATGCTATTGAAATAATTTATTTACATTTCATTTTCTGAGTATATAGCTTGTAGAAAATTTCGAGGTTTCGAAACTATTGTTCACCTATCGTGGTTGTTTTGTATTCGTAGCTACTGTTCGAATGGTAGTTGGATACGATTCAAATGGTACAACTGTTCGAACGTTAGCCACTAGGCCGTTCGAACGGCTTAGGTCTGGAATGTTTTAAATTTTCAATCAATGCGTTGGTTAACAGTAATACAATGGATTATATGTGAACCTTGAATAGACATGTTATACATGCTAATAGAAGTTGAGACTATTAGAAGAATAAACTTTCAGGGGTAGCCATAATATTGGGATAATTGTTTAGGTTTCGAATGGAGATGGTATGCTATAGGCCTTAAAAGTTATTATCCAAGGTTTATTATGGTGGTAGTCGATTTAGGTTTTGGAGGGTACTCATATTTGGCACGATTGGCTGTTATTCGGAGACACCAGTTTAGGCCTTTGGAATGCGTTTATACTAGGGCATGACGTATTGTAATAGTCGGTTTATATAAGGCCCCAAAATTTCACCAACACTGTAGCATTATTGTATCAGTACTGTAGAAATACGGTACAATAGATTATTGATGAAAATTAAAACTCAGA
>MKEJ01098946.1:0-14899 GCA_001753735.1 Embelia ribes | reverse complement strand
CCTCAGAAATATATCGCCCCATTATATTTCCTCAAGGGAGTATAGTGTGGTAATATGTAGAAGAGGCTAGTTGAGTATGCTGATTAATGTCGTAAAGCCCTCAGGAATATATTGCCACATTATATTTCCTTGCATTGTATCTATTTTGTTGGTTCTTCCAAAATACCCATTCTGCCTAACATGCTGAATTCCTTAAGGATGAAAAAGGTAGCCGTCTCAAACTCAGGATTGTTGGTTGCTATGAAGATTTTTGACCTTAAGCTACTTTCTCTCAGGGTTGGGATTAATGATGAACGAAGGCAAATCGGTACCTTAAATTTTGATGATGTTGTGTATGGCAATGACAGTTTATATGCTGTCGACATCTCAGAGATGTTATCCATCTACTGTTCCAACTTGGAGGCGTACGGTACAACATTGCCCCAACAGTTTACTTTTATACCATGCCTGTCTCTCTAGTAAGATTGTTGATTGCGATGGTGAACTTTCTTAATTGAGAAGTATCGTGCAATTGTAGCCTCAAAAGAGGTCAAATCCATGGAAGAATTTCTTGCTACTTTTAAGGAACCCCTCAGCGATGATAACTTTACAAGCTTAATGAGGAAAGTAGTGAATGGGAAAGGGTTCCGGATTTGGCTGAACATGTGTTTTTCATTGGGGATGATTGTTCTTTTTCCTTTTCTGCCAACGATCTTCCTGGCCTAAATGCAATTGTGTTCATTTCTGTTCATTTATGCGACGAATTATTTATTCATTTGAATGAGGAAAAAAATGAACTTGGAGAGATTTGTGGGAACATGGGTTTTTTTCTTGTCTTGTCCCTCCTGCGGGCCTCTTGTTGATTACCCGGACCATTGGCCCCTATTTTGGCCTCCCCCTATATGGCTCAAGCCAAAATCTCCTAATTCCAATAAATGAAGGTGAGCTAACTTTTTCGGTATAGCTATTCATGCCTATTATTTGCTTGATTGTTAACCTTATGTGAATCTATTGTTTTGCTGCTTTGGTATAATTAACTACTTATGCTTACCTACCTCTAAAACTTATCCAAGGGATTATCCTTACATTGCCGAGTGAGTGATATTTGCAATTGTGAAGATTATTTTGAATCCAACCTTTCAAATTGCACTGGTGATCAACTTTTAAGCATACAAGGGACATTTCTATACGAAAGAAGTTGACATCGAAAGGCAGACATTAACATTTCCTATATTATTGCGTTTTTACTGAAATTTCTCTGGATGAAGGTATTCGCATCCATGGCAAGTTGTAGTCTGTCTGTCTACCTTCATTTCTGGGTATACCAAACAAATTGTTTGAAATGAACAACAATGTGACTGCTATATTTCACCGCTTCTTATCTTCTTGCTTGGCTGAGATTGTAATATTTACTTGCATGCACTAGCTTGAACAAAAAATTTCACCATCTTAATGCTCAGTTGTGGGCAACTGAGGAAATTATTTGTTCCCCCCAGCTAGCTATTAGCTTTAGTTGCAGTTAGGAATATAGCAATAATTATACATCTTCTATCCCTCTTTCTTATGAAATAAATAAATAAATTGGTGAATGAGTTAGATTTGGTGGATTTTGGCCCTTAATGATCTCTCGATCTATGTGAGCCAGTAGACCACCGTTTGGTGAATAAAAGCCTGTACTCAACTCAAATTTGTTATGTGAATTATCCTCCCAAATGAATATTTCTTTGGATTACTATTTCTTTGGACTTTTTTGATTGTTTGGAAATTGCAGTTGAAGCCAATGTCCTTTTTTATGCTTTGAGCTAGAATTTGATTAGTTCATTGCCCCTTATTATTCTATTTTATTAGAACAGAAGCTTCGATCTGCTGTTGGAACTGGGTGATAACATCTTCCTGGCCTTGTCCTTGCACACTTTTTTTTGTATTATTTTCGTGTGGAGTGGTTTAGCTGTGTGTGTGTTTTGGGTCTTCAAGTTTGATATGATGGAGATGAGAATCAGAAATGGATCCCTTTTATGGTGGGATGGTGAGTTCTTCCTCCATATAATCGAGGGAATTTAGGAAAAGTCTAGAGTTGGATCTTAATCGGTGAAGGTGGGATGGGAATCTCTTTATTGCTTCATCAGTGTCCAATAATCCCACATTCCCATCACCAATCATCATCATAACACTGCCAGCACCGGCAGGCAATTTTTCACTTTAGGTGTCGGCGATGGGTCATCCAATAATTCCTCTTCTTGCTCTGATGAAGCTAATCTTGGCAAAGGGAAAACGGAGCTTGAGAAACGTAGACAAGTAATTGTAGTCGGGGAGAAGGACGTTTTGGGATATAAGGATGAGGAGGGGCCTGGGAGCCTCTCTTTGAAGCTTGAACTTATAATTGTGGGGTTGGGTGGGTGGAAAGGGGGGAAGTTAGAATAAGAATTTTAAAAGCATGAAAATATGAAAAGCTCTCTAAAACTCCCAATTTGATGGAGCTTGTTTATAGCAAATGAGGAACTTCTTTGTTCCAAATAAAAGGGCTTTCTGTAGGAGCTGTTTAAAAAGCGGGCACAAATGATTTCCTATGTTATTACTTTCTTCTTTGTATTGCTTTATATGAAAGGTATCCCACGAAAGGCAAGTTGTTGTCCTTGTCGTTTACTCTCATCTCTAGTGTATAGCTGGCAGCGTGCCAGTAAAGTATGAGATGGAAATTAAGTTGTGGATACCTTTTATCATCTCCACTAGCTTCTTGCTTATGAGGAGAATGTACTGTTACCTATATGCACCTCTGTGAACACTTGGGTTGGATATTATCAGCTGCTCATATAACTTAATGTTCCCACTTCTTCTTCACTGTTCGCATATCTTACCAATTTATTTTTTTTATGATCTTGTTTCAGTTCAAGTGATCATCATATGAAAGATCTAAATCGCATTTTTTGTACTAGTAGCTGTTTGGACCATTAATCTAAAACCATATATTACTTCGCTACAAATTTCAAAAATCTCTGTTATGAATGAGTTTTGCAGATTGTTTCAGCTCTGGAAAGACACAATGCAAATAGAACTGCCAGATTACTTATCTTTCATTCAAAGCTTTATGTTTTTCTTTGTCATTTTCTAAATCCGTTCCAGAGTTCACTTTTGTCGATCATTTTTGGTATTTAGTCCTTGACCTTCCTGCACAGCCCAACCAAGTCCAGAACTGATGGATGCAACCCGGAACCTTTCTATGCCTATTGGTACCGGTAGGGTCTGGGTCTCAAAACCAAACCACAGACTTGAACCCAAAAACCAGACTGTCAAACCCGGCAATCAACCATCTTAAGAAGGCAGTCAGTTGCCTGCATGTGTTTCTTAATCTTGTTTAAGTGATTTAGTTTAAATATTATTTAGTTCATCCTGCTTATTTCTTTATCTTGAGAAGAAATAGATTCTTGGATTCTAACTTTAAAACTTTTACCAATTTGGTCTCTATTAGAATTTGTGTTGTGGAGAGTATTGGTATTTCTCGGAGTACATAGAGCATATGTTTTGTTCATTTCCCTTTTCCTTTTGTGAGCCATTATGCATCTCCTCATTACTTATGAGTTATAAGGTGGTATGTTTACCTCTTTTCCTTTTCCTTTTGTGGGTTATTTATGTATCTCCTCATTGCTTATCAGTGATAAGGTGGTGTCCTTTAATTGTATTATCAGATTCGACTTTTTGGTTGGGATAAATCACTAAAAGTCATGGATCTTTTAATTTGTTTCTATTTCAAAGCTTAGCTTTTTGTCAACAAGACTTGGGAGTCTGTTGATCGTTAACTCAGGAGTTCGAGTAACGATTGCGACCGTATCTTTATCAAAAATGGCAGAACTGCCCTGCTACCTGATCAAATAGAATTCAGAAACCGAATATATTTGTTTTATATTTGGTGGTTACTTTGGACTAACATCGTTTTTGTGTTTTATTATAGATTAGCTTACTTTAATGATTTTGTTGCCTGCTTACGACAGGTGAGCTCAGTAATGGTCTTTTGTGGGTGCTTGAAGATAGGCAAGTATGGAAGCTTTAAAGTTGAAGGATAGGTGAACTAGCTCAGCACAAGATGCTCTATATGTGCTTGGTTAAATGGTACCATATTAACTAGTTTATCTAGTTTTATTATAAATTTTTGAATCTAGTTGTTTGAGATAGATAGCTTTTCTGAAATTTGGTTTGCGTGTGCACGCTTTATCATTGACTGACTGACTGACTACTTTCACCATTAGAACTTCGTTTTGAAACTTGAATCAGTTGTTATCTTTGTGAATTTCAAACTCTCGTGCTGCTTCTCTTTCACTGAGGTGGTATTTGCTTATCTTGATTATTGTGATAGCTAATATTTGCGTTTCAGTGAAAGTGTTTTCATTGCGTTTTGGATTGGGACGGAATTTTGGAGATTAGCTATTGCTCTAAATGGCAATGCATATGCTGACTACTAAATTGATAGCAGGAAATTAAATGTTTAGTTTTTTGAATAATTACACTATCACCCTATATCAAGTTTGCAACTTCGCTGTGGCATATTAGTATGTTACACATCCATCAACGGACTTTAGATGAATTTATGGGATGACTAAAACAAGTAAAAAATAATACTTAAATTTACTCTGAAAATTAGCACTAAAAATTACAGATAAATTATTATACATTAAAATTTTAATACTAAAAGATTATGAAAATAATTGTAGTCTTTCTTAGCAAATTCATAGGTTCGTACTTGTACACATCACCTAAAATAACTATATGTATCTTAAAGTCATTAATGGAGTTGCAGTGGTCTCTTTTCCCCTCTGATATCTTAATAAAGATATCAAACCACTCACTCACCAACACCGGTGAAGGAGTCCGCGACGATGATTTCTATCTAAACATACGGCTTCGTTCCATATGCAAAACGTTACCTCTAACTACTCCTGGTTGGCTCGTCGTTCCTTTCCTCTGTTAGGACACGTTATCTAAACCCTAAACTAGAGGAGCACTTCTAAGCACCGTTTATCTCCATCCACCACAATCATACTCATACTCAATTAGACTTAAAAAAACCTACGACAATGATGGTAGTAGTTAAGGCAAGTTTTGCCCCCCTTTACCCTCTTTCCCGAATTAGAGTCACCATCGCAATCGATGAGCTTCCTATAGTGGCAGCCATTGGTATGAATCTACAACTGCGGGACGATGTTGGACGTCTCCAAGCTGGAACCGCAGATGGAGAACATCCCCAAGATGTCGACAATATGGAAATTGCCATTGCTGTATACAATATCATCAAAGTTTAAGGAACCGTTTTGACTCTATTCATCATCAACCCCAATCCTGAGAGAGAATAACTTAAAGCCAGAAATCATCATTGCAACCAATGGTTCTGAGTTTGAGACGGCTTTCTTTTTTGGCCGGAAGTATTTCAGCTCATTAGACGGGATGGGGGTTTTGGAGGAACTGACAAAATTGATACAATGTGAGGAAATATAATGTGGCGATATGTTCCTGAGGGCTTTCCGACATCAATCAGTATACTCAACTAGCCTTTTCTACATATCGCCGCACCATACTCCCTTGATTTTGTTGGTTCTTCCAAAATACTCATTCCGCCTAACGCGCTGAAATCCTTCATGCTGAAAAAGGTAGGCCTCTCAACTTTAGGACCATTGGTTGCTATGATGATTTTTTATTTTAAGCTATTTTCTCTAAGAGTTGGGATTAGATGAATGAAGGCAAATCTATACCTAAATTTTGATGATGTTGTGTATAGCAACCATAGTTTATATGCTATTGACATCTAAGGGATGTTATCCATCTACGGCTCCAACTTAAAGACGTAAAACATCGCCCAACAATTGCACTTTGATACCACACATGGCTGTCTCTCTTGTAAGATTGTCAATTGCAATGGTGCAAGCAATTTGCAAATTTTGCAGGTTATTACTACTTTCCTATAATCTCTTCTTTGCTTGAGAATGCAGAGTTTCATTATTACCTTATTATCTTGTATCTGATTCGGGGTTTTCATTTTTCTTTTTGTTGATAGCCCATGCTCCAGGAGCTTGGAAACCAAGACAGGATCATTGTGTGATTAAGGATTATCCAGGTGCATCAGGCTGATTTCCATCGCCTGGTCAATCAACCTATTGTAGAGGGAGAAGGGTATGCCTCATTATTTTACCATTTCGAGTTAATGCCCCTTTAGTATTGCGTTATTTTTGTGGGGGCGATTCAGCTCGTCTTTCAAAGTGTGATAAAGGATTCGTCTTAGTAAACAGAAAAATGTGGGCACCCTGGAAATAAGCAAATACCAAATGAAACCGTACATGTTGGATGCCTTTATTCGGCTAACTTTGATATGGCATGAGGAACATACTAGGGCAGCTTGGTGATGTCATGCCACAATCTGTAACGGTCACCCCCTGAGGAGTCGAACGGGTATGTTAATTACGGAGGGGAAGAAGTATATGATTCAGAGGGTATGGCTCAAGGCTCATTGTCTCTATTATTTATATTAATTAACTGTAAAGTTTATTTTGTTTTAGCCATAAACTCACCCATGGTAATCTCTACTCGTGCGCTAAAATTTTAAGTGATAGTAGTTCTGAGTGTGTTCTGCGAGCACAAAAAACAAAGGAATTTTCTATCTTTTTTGTAGCATTTGGTAGGAAGGATTGCAACAGGTATAACATATACTTTTGCATGACTTCCAGTGTCCTTCGTGAAAGTTAAAAGTTCAAAAAAGGGAAATAGTAAAGTAGTTATCTTGTGCCGCTATCAACTACTAGGGATGGCAATTGGTCTCCACTTAAATCAATCCACAATAAAATTAAATAATTTAGACCAAACTATAATTGATTTCAATCCAAATTATGCCGAATCCAAAACATTTTTAATCTAACCCCCACCCAAAATCCTAAATAAACCAAATTAACTAACTCAACCCAACACAAAATTTTTTGCCCTTTTTTTATTTATTTATTGGGAGAAGTGTTTATTTTTTAAGAGTATTACTGTTTTTCGAAAATTGACAATAGAAATTGGAATGTACTGTTATAAGTTTAGAAGATATTTTACAATTACTCAATTGTGATATTGTGCTTTTCACTTTTATAAAATATATATAAAGTAGCAAATGTGATTTTGTAATTAAAGTTGTACTAACAAATATGACCATAAAATTAAGTTAATTGTCCATAGTTTATGTTTTGAATTCATAGAGATTTTTTTCCTATTTCCGATTAATGAAAAGATTCCATGTTTTTGTCAATAATCAAGTCCTCTCGTGTTTATGCATGTATGCATATTGTCTGTTGATGGTGACTGATTATTTTTGTATTTTTAGGTTTTTATTGGTTATCATAATACTTATTTGTAACGATATTGTAATAGAAATTATGTATTGTTTTATTTGTTGAGCCCATAAAGAATAGGGATAATTATTTTTTGTTGTTGGGTTGACATTAGTTTTTTTTCAATTTAACAGATATCTTCAATGTGTATATTTGGTTGTTTTGTGATTTGGTATTTGATTTTCTTATTGGTAATAAGTGATATAATTTTTATTTTCTATTGATAGTGTCTGAAGAATTCTTTCTCTAGTCTCATCCTCCAAACCTGATATAACCCAAACCATAATTGGATCTAGCCCAAAACCAACCCAAACTAAATTATTAATTTTAGATTTCAACCAAAACTCAATGCTAATTTATTCTAACCCAATTATAAACAAATCCAAATATAAATAATTTAGATTTATTTAGAGTTAGACACTCTAATTCAAGGTATAGACCAAACACCCCATTATTACGATGTTTATATCCACCTTTTTGTCAAGCATTGTTACAAACTATAGTGTTTCTACGTTTATTATGAATTTTTAATCCAAAATATTGTCATAGAGAATAATTGCGACATTTGTTGTTTCATTTTCACAAGCGTTAAGTGACATTTGTGATGACTTTTATATAGAAATCGAGTAATGTTTCTTTACACGACGTGATGGTAATAGAAAATTATGATTTTATTTTTATTTTTTATTTTGTAATATTTGTTGAAAAAAATCGCATTATGTGATGTTTATTAGCGTCATTGAGTATGCACAAACTTCGATGACAAGACGTTTTATAAAATCTCAAAGGTTCAGTTAAGAAAAAGATTTATTATAATTTTTTCGTTGAAAATAATTAATAGAGCATAATATTCTTCCAGGTTGTAATTATTCTTATCAGCAATGGATAGCCATCCTTGAAAAAAGCCAGCATCTACTAAAGTTTTGTTTGGTTATAGAACTTAAAATTTTCTGTTTTTCTTACACAGAAACAGTAAAAGAATCTTAGTTCAAAAGCAACTTTTAAGAGTATTGCATCAATACAATTTCCTTCTTTTCTCATATATATAAATATGGTGTTATTTATTTATTTTTTTTCCGGACAAATAAAAGGCACTGGCATGAGTTTATTTCTTTTGGAGGCAGAAATTTAACCTTGAATATTCGATCTCCTTCATAATTCAGAAATTATATTAGATCTGTTCAATCAACTTCTTTTTCTGATCTTTTGTATTCTTTTGTGAAAAGATAGAAGAAAAATGAGGGCACGACTTCAATTTACCCAGCTGGCTGAGACTAGTATAGGTGCAAAAAAATTGTTGGAAAACAAAATAAAAAATTGGAAATTTACACTTACTGAAAATTTGAAAACAGTTTGAGCTTTTAGTAGAACTTGTAAGTATACTTGGCATCAGAGACTAGGTCATTAGTTCGATTCTCCGGAGATATACAACAATTAGATGAAAAGTCTTAAAATAATAAGATAAGTAATTAAAATTGTTTTTACTAAAAATTTGAACTTCTAGTAAAATTGGTAATCTAACATAATGAATATCAATTGACAATCTAAAATAATTTTGTTCTTTTCTTTTCAATTTTCTAGTTTGCAAGCTACCCACCCTATTGTAACTAATTTCAAGAAGCTTTTATTATGGTTTATTTGCAATAGCATAAACTAGTCCTACAGACAATAATAGAGCAGATTGTACTTTGCATTCTCCAATAATTGCCTTGCTTACACAAAAAAAAATAAAAAATAAAAATCGATGATCACTATTTCGCCAACGCATTGTTAACATGATTAGCAAAATTCGGTCCATCAATTGATATATTTTCTTAACAACGAACACTCTTCTTATTAGTACGTTTCACACGATAAATGATAAAGTTAGTCACCATTCGTGTGACTAACGAATCTGAGTTGTATATCTTATGCACGGCCTTGAGATTCATCGTTTGCTACATTAGTCGTTTCAGATGTGACTATGGTAGCAGTCCCATATTTATATACATCATGGCACCGTATAATTACACGCACAAGGATACAAACTTTTTAATTCAATCACTCGACAATAAACATCACAAACCAGAGATTGAGCAACAAAAGTAACTTTCATTTCGACAATAAGTCAAATTTAAATTTCGAATAAGCCAAGTTCATTTTTGACAGGATGAAGAAAAGCAACCACCGAGAGAACCCACTCGAGGTGAAATAATCATCTTAGTAACCAAAGGAACGGACCCTATTCTGCATAAAGGAGTTTTAACATTCTTCTACAACATCTATCCCTCTCTATAAGGGCATAGTCATGCCAGGTATAGACTATACGCCATGATGCAAAGAATTTAGTTTTCTTAATCGAACCAACATGTCGTTGCATTGCAATAACGAGCTCGCCGCACCTGGGACACATGAATGATGTAGCAGCAGAGCACCGAGTTCGAAGACAATAATAACAATAACTGCAAAGTAAACAAACTCGATTATACACTGCTCAACCCAAATTGAATTACCTATTCATTTTCTATACAAAGCAGAAAAATGTTCTTCCCTAAGGGGTGTGGCCTCGCGGAGGTCTAGGCCATTTTGGCAGTGTAGATTGAGATGCACGAAATTAAGCCCCCACTTCTGTGACAAAAAAACAACTATTGCAAGTTTAATGGTACACATGGACTTAGTTTCTCCCGATACTTCACAACTACGGGTGTAAATGGCACACAAACTGAGCAAGATCTTGAATTAACCCTGAGGGACTGCGTTAGTAAAAAATAATCAAGCGTAAGATCTTCTTCCCACAAAACTGACAACAAAAAAGAAATCTACACATCAAGAGTAGCTTATGCCCTTCTTCTTAACAAGGGAGAGACATTGCTTTCTTTCCGTATGACCCACCATAATAGCATCCTCCCAAAGTCGTAACAAAAAATTTAGAGTACTAATATTTCCAGACAACTTTTACAAGCTATTCGCAATCAAAATATACAAGTCCGCTGATGAGACTTACAATTCATAATCCAAGAATTATTCAACCACACTTTTGTTTCACGGAAAGCCACAGTTCGATAGGATAAGTCAAGAAAAAACATCAAATCAAGTCATGTTGTATTGACTTACAGTGGCAGGAATTGGTATAGAAGTCATTACAACTTAATTACTCGTACAAAGTTAAAATGATCAGCGGGCAACAGAGAATGTACAGTATGTACCTGTGCCGACCGGGGAGAGCTAAAAATGGAACTGTTGGACTTGCGAGGCAGATGGGGCACAACACTTTCATCCCCTTCTGGGCTCAAAGATTTATCCTTTGAGAATGGACGAAGTAAACTTTTCATAGATGATGAATTGAGAAGAGGAAGAAGCAACACCCAACATTTCCTGCAATAAAGTCAAGAACTAAAAGTGTCAGCATCATTGGACAATGGATACACAAAATTATGGAGCAGCACATTCCTTGAGGAATATCCATTTCCCCTACTAAGCAGGGGATTGAAGAGAAAAGAGAGAAGGAGAGTGGTTTTCTTTTCTTTTTTTTCCTTTTTTTTTTTTTTTTTTTTTTTTTTTTTTTTTTTATAGTCCACCATCAAACTTGGGGAACTAAGCTCTTAATTTATGGCACGTGCAGCTTCAATTAGGCTCATGCTCAAAGACAAGCTACAAAAGAGAGCATGGGTACTCTACTTAAACATCTTCCAGAGAAATCAGAAAACACCAAGCTATTGGTACCTACTCAAATCAGTCATCTAATTTGCAAGGCTCCTGAGCTAGATAATCAAGTCTTGTAGTGCCAAACCCTGACCAGACCATATCTCATCAAGTTAAAATGGTCATTCATGCAGCTTTGACCACTTTTAAGAACAGACTTCATGATGTTACAAGTAAAAATGCTCCTGATTTGTCAGACAGGAAGGCTTAGGAAGGTAAGTTAAGTCATTCAAATTATTCGGGTGCAAACTCATCCTTCATTTTCCATCCTCATATCAATATATACTTAATACAAGTAAAAAGAAGGGGAAAAAATCATTCCATGGAGTCATTCCATAGCAAGAATATCACTCACCCCCTTCTTTGGTGTCCTTTTCTGACAAACTCAATTACTCCTCAAATTTTAAAAAAAATCACTCATTTTATTGCAGTCAACCTCTCCACTAGACCAACTGGTCTATCTAGCGACTTGCATCCGCTCTCCGTCTGCACAGGCTCATCAGGCTTTTATGAATTAATGAACACAATTCACAAGGCTAGACCGGTCGGCCAAACCTTCCTGCCTTGAGCAAATCAACTCGCTTAATTTTGAAAGGAATCAAGTTAACAAGTTTCTTAGCCAAGTGCAGTATGCAATGCCTTAGAATTGAACAAAACCCCTGTTCTAGTGTCAATAAAAGAAATATCCAAGGTTTGTGTCCCGGAGCATATAGAGATCTCCATCTAGATGTGTGAATCAATGGAGTATCACACGAGGCATAGGATACAAATAGTGAAAGAGAATAGGCTGTGAACATTACTACCCAACAAGACCGTAGTAAATAAAACTAGAGTACCATAACATTTTCCTATTCTAACACAATCGACTACAATGATAAAGCAAAAGAAAATTACTGAGAATTCATTCCACACTAATTGGCGATTCATGTACTCAAAGCTGACAGCTCGATTCATGTGAGGGCTTCCGTATACAAGTCTCGCACTCAGAACTCTTTCAATCACAGTCCGATACCTGCAGAAGTTTACACGTGCAAGTTACATAGTCAGAGATCATATTCTATAGCTTGGCTAAGAAATTATCAAACAAAACATAGCTTCAATATCTATTTTCAAGGAGGGTTCATTCTAGTATAAATGTAATATACAGGTTTCAGACAAGGAAAAAGGAAAAAAGAAAAAAAGAAAATTGAAAAGACCCTTGCTAATGCCAAAAATGGAGACACCCCTTACTGAACAACTTTGCCAACAGCACTTTGACACTCTTGATTTTTTGATATCCTACTGAACAAAATGCACACAAGGGAAAAACAAAAGGAAACAGAATTTGACCAAATCATAAAAGAAGTTTTCATCCATATTCTAAATTGTGGTTGAATGTGCTCACCCATCACGCTTACGAGAATATTCCATATTCATTAACATGGATACAATGTGCTAAAAGTTATTGACTGAAAGATTTCAATGTTTATTGGTTTGATTGCACAAGAACTGTACCTTCCAGTGTAGAGAAATACCAGCAAATCGGCAAATGAGGCTGCTTTATAAATCCCTTCTATTCGTTGGATAAAAGTCCAAGCCCAACGAGCTAGTGGTCTTTGTGAGACGTAAAACAAGAGTACGAACCTTAAACGTGTCTAAGTTTGAGAAAATTACTGTTTCAAAGTAGCAGATGAGTGTGAAAAGGATACGAGATAGAGAGAGAGAATAGATATGAGTATGCTTTGCGTAAAACAAACAAGATACCTGATCAGAATTACCCCATCTTCGAAAAGCAGAAAATGATTGCAAACGAGCCAAATATATTGACCGCCAACAGGGGCAATACAGTACCATAGTTTTTGTGGAACAGCGAGACCAGGCCCCTCCAAACCCGTCCGAACTGAGACATTAAGAGAAGAGAACTATAATGACTTTTTGACTAAAAAAAAGTACGCATCGTCTGATAATAATGATTCAAAATGATGATTACTTAGTCTTGCCGGCTTCCAATCTTCAAATAAATTTATGAAGCTTAAAAAGAAACTCAACTGAGTATTTTCCCAAGCAAATGAGGTGGGTCACGTAGATCTTCTTCCATCAGATCCATATATGTTGTCAAATCACAAGATAACATCCATCACATAAGAGTTGGAAGAACATATTCTGTCGCTTAACCCACCGAAAATGGCAAAGGTTCCATAATGAAGCATCATTAGGGTATTCTAGCAGTACTTCTTGCACCATCTAACCCTTTAATCACTCACAAGAAGAATACAAACTACCCTATAGATTATTTCAAATAAAGGGCCTTCAAACTGAGGAGATTTCAATAAAGGAAAGGGTGAAGTGCTACTAACTAATGACAACAGAAAGCAAAATAAGATTATGAAACACATCATAAATTGTGATTCTATCTACTAAAGTGGATATGAACTACAGAAGTACAATAACATCAGCAATACTAAGGAAGAGCCTCTCACCTTTTCCTCTAGCTTCGACAGCTCTTTCGTCTCTATACCTCAAATTCATGAGAGCATAACCCGGAGTAGGCTTTGTCTACCCAAATGGAAAATCTCCAAATGAGGAACTCAATAAAAGCATCAAGTTCCGGTTCATATTGAAATAACATTCCTGGCTAGACCCAATAAGAAAGGAGAGAACCAACTTAAATTCAAAAATAAGAAAGTAGTGATCATCATTAGTAAGTAATTCAGTCACGTGAGAATAACCTTCATCAATGAAAAAACCTTAACTAACTGCTCTTTCAACATGGCGGACATTTCAACATCGAGCCGCTGTGCATCAACCTGATTCACTCGAGATATCGAAATAGGGATGTTTCCCTGTAGGGAAAAATCACGATACTAGTAAGCACGAGAACAAAACCACGACCTTCACAACCCCTTTCAAGCTATACACAGGTTAAAATTTTAGGTCTTGTTTTTGTTCTGCGAGATTGATGATAAGTTCAAGCAAGGGTTTTATCTTGGCACATATGCCTTAATCCCCATTTGTGTACCAATCTTTACATCGGCTTTATATAGAAACATTACTCGAACTATAGTATTGATAATTTTTGGGTAATCATAACGGCGATTAGTTGAGCTCAGTCGAGTATTTGGGTTACTAAAACTCGAATAGAGGTGATGAACTTTTAATCGAGGGTCTCAAAGGTCAGAAAAAATGTTTACCCTCTAGCTCTGCTTGAAATGTTTTTATGATTATATATTTATTTATTTAGACATAAAATATATACTCAGAATTCCAAGAGGTATTAATTAAGTAGAAATTGAATCGCATACCAATTTTCGAGCCGAGAGGCATGTAACTCGGACCCGAACTCAAGCTCGTATGTGAAGCAAGTAATGAGTGATGCTCGGATAATGTTTTTATGTCGCCAGTGACTTTGTGTTTGAATATCGAAAATAGGCTAAAATATGAAAGGTGTTTCAAGAAAGTTTACATTGGCTTAATGACTTTTCAATTGTAACCATTAAACTCAATCTTTGTTTGTTCAAGTCGATCCCCTACAAGGGACAACTTATTATTAATGAATCTAAATGCATAAACTGATTAATTCTATTTATACCTGCTTACGTACATACTAAAACATTTCCCTAGACGACGTTAGAACCACAACACATATCATAAATAAACTGGCTTAAAGATAAGTGTCCTTCTTGTAGAAGTAAAATGATTCACGTATCAACAATCATATTCTGGAAATTTACACCGACTGTCAGTACGTATATTATTATTTTTACTAGAAATGGGTGCCTTGTAGCTTCTTTTCCACCCAAGAAGGTGATAACACCGGACTCATTGCACACTCCACTACCTCCAAATATCGATTATTTCATTTTCTTCATTTTTTGCCTCCTCCTTACGACAAACTTTATAAGGCCCCAAAATTT
>MKEJ01098937.1:0-16080 GCA_001753735.1 Embelia ribes | reverse complement strand
CAATGTGGAACAGGCCTTCCTATATTTGTGTATCGATGAATAGATTTAAGCCCATAACACAAAATTTAACAAACCATGGGAAAGCCCAACCAATGGGCCCAAAGCTACAATTACACTGCAATGGCTAAAAATTAGTAAAGCTAATTGCCAATATCTCTTTTACTCGTATTCCATGGGTTTGGAGTACCATTAATTTAATTTTGAAGGGACAAAATATTGAAGTAATTGTGTCATTTATTAAGTTAAACTTCATAATGTTACTTTGTTTGTTTTAATTTTTATTATCAAATTATGTGATGGCATAGAATTGTACTTGGATTATAACCAGTTCGTTACCATCAAAGTACGAGTAACTTACCATTGTTGAGTGATCCAACGGCATGAAAAGATGCTAAGATTGTTCGTTTAACCCGGTGTGTCTATTTGGCTAGTATTGGCTAGGTTTGTGGGTCCATAGGATTGTGTAGTCTGCATAAATATGAGTCTCAAGTTTGAGAACGGAAATGTGAGATCTATACAAGGGTTGAACCGATAGGTAGGTAGTTGGGTATGGTATGGGTGCACGTGACGTCTATGTGCATGCCGGATGACTATCATTGTTTCTGCTCTAATTTTTGCTACTGCTTTTACCGTTTTTTGAACCATAGGTCGGCACTCTCACGCTTCTACTCCGCGAATCGGTGACTTAGTTGTTCACCATAGTAGCCTATTTTCCCTTGAAATTAGAGAGACAGTTGATTGCCTTGTGACGGGAATGTGCAAATTTGCAGGTTGGGTCCATGGGTGGGTTTGAAGCCGTACCTACACGGTTACATGCAGGCGTAATGGATTCTATATGGGTGGGTAGACCCGTTAATTTGCGGGTTAAATGCCAACCATAGAAGAGAGGCCTTGTAACTATGTATACATGAATGTTGACTAAAGCCGAAACTGCACAATTACACTTAGAAATGAGGGCCATATCTAAAGCCCAACGGTAATAGGCCCAAAGGCCCACACACTACGACACATGCACCTGGGCGTACCAAATCACGTGCCGGGTACAAATTATTGCTACATTTTTTGATCTGATATATTTTTTATAGATTTAAAATATTATAATTTAATATTTTAATATAATATATATATCAAATTTATTTTTATTTTATATTTTAAAATATAAATTCGATAATTTATTAAATTAAAATATTAAATTTTTTAAATAGAATTACAATAATAATTTGTGTAATACTTTATATATATATATATATATAAAAGTGGATTGCTTAACATCATCGCCTTCCCCAATCCATCTCTCTCTAGTGCCCAAATTTCCTTATCTTCTTCTTTTTTCTCTTTCTTTCTCCCTCTCCTTCGAGGGTTTTCTTTTCTTTTTCTTTTCTATTTTTCTTGAGTTTTTTTTTTTTTTTTCTTTGTTTACTTTTAGTTTTTTAATTAATTTCCTAAATTTTGTATTTACATCTCTCTCTGTAAAAAATCTCTCTCTCTCTCTCTCTCTCTGTGAGGATGATGCAGCAGCAGCAGCAGCAGGAGAGGCTGATGAAGCAGCAACAACAAGCTCTGATGCAGCAACAATCTCTCTACCATCCTGGCCTTTTAGCCGCTCCTCAGGTTCCCACCCTCTCTCTCCTTTTTTTTATTTGTTTGTTCGATATTTATGTTACTATTTTATATCTATGTATGTATAGTCTTGTTTTTTGTGAATGAATTTGCCCAACAAGTAGGAATTAGGATTGGACCGAGCTCGTGTTTGGAAAATTGTTTGGCCTCTACTCAATGAAACTAGTTTATGTTTAACCAAAATCGAAAAAAAAAATCCGGTCATAAGAAATGTTATCATTAATTAGGGATAACAAAATCTGATTAACTCGCTCTCCGTGAGAGAATGACCAGTTTATTGTGCTGGATTGCAAATTTTGGGTTTTTTTGCACTTTCTTTTGAGTTTATCCCTGAAAAATCAAAATTTGAACTTTTTACCTTGTCAACTTCTGCTTTTGTCATGCTGGGAATCATTCTCATAGACCCTTACTTTGTTTTGCTTCGATAGCGTTGCTCTTTGTATTTTGGACTGAGAGGATGAGGCATGGATAGGTTTGCCTTGCGAGCATAAAGATATAATCTAATACTCCCTCTGTCCTAAAAAAATTGTTCTATATTAAAAAATAAAAATTTTAACAATTAAATCATTAAATGAGCTCAAAAAGCATTAAATGACTTTTAAATTTACAAGTTTATCCGTGATAAATGTGATTTTAGTGTATTACAATTACCAAAATATATTTCATATGAAGGGGCAATTTACGTACTTCAAATTTTTGTTGAACTTATTTTTAGAAAGTGGACATCATTTTGGGACGTACCAATTTATGAACGTGGACAATTATTTTGGGATGGAGTAGTAAATAGTAGAATGAAAAAAATTACATGTGGGGTCGGTTGCATGTGGATTACATTGTCAAATTTTACTGGAGATCCTTTTTTAGCCACACTCCACTGTTTGAAACTCTTATTCGGGTCTCTGGATTAGCCTAGAATTTGAGTTGTTTGGTTTGGTTTATAGTACAATGCAGATTTGGCAGGACATATGCCAAGAATTAGCCTCCTAATACATGCGATTTTTCAGCAAGCAGCCTATGCGGCATCTAGTTTGGTCCAGAGTGTACTTTTTCCATCAGTTATGTTGTTTGCTCGTATGTGTTAAAGCCTTTATTTAAATCTTTCATCCGTAAAAAGTTGTCTTCTATGGTTTCCTGGTTCCTCTATAGTTGTCTGATTCCTTTGCTAGAGTCGGAATCTCAAATACTATGATCCTCTTAGTCTTCCTTTTTTATGCATTCCGTGATAATATATTTCATTTGTAGTTATATATATGAGATGGACTGACTGAGTGTGTGTGTTAACCCCTGTAACTGATACATCCTTGAATGTGCTGCTAAGGTGGCCAGTGGGCTGACTTATCTATCAGCTGTTATTTATCTTCTTGAAAATGTAATGGTCCTTCATTTTGCAAGATATATTCAGCGCAATCTACATGGATAACTTATGATTAGACCTTTTTACCTTGGTTTCATTTCGGTCATTACTATGTAAAGCGTAGAGAGGGAGGTAAAACGAGCATATATCACTGCGTCCTCTATTTCACAAGATCAATTTGGGTAGGTAGGTCAGTAGGTCACTTAGCCTTTTCTTTTTTGGGTTAGACTGTGTTTGCTATTGTTGTTCATTTTAGTATGAGATAAAGATTTTGGATTACAGTTTGTAAAAGAAGATTTGAATCCTCTACTATTAGTGTGATTGTGTAAAAAACCTGCATAAGGCTCTCTCTATTTTGTGGACTGAAAATAAAAAGGAATTAGCAGAGAAGAAAGGCTGGGTTTTGGGGCAATTTTCTATTTGTATTCAACTGACGAAACAATTACAAAGATAGTGGAAATACTGGTAAATCTAAAAAGGCTGAAATTAAACTAAAACATTAGTAGAAATAAGATTACAAAAATGATAGCAATTCTCAGCATGGAACCCATAAGCTAAGGCAACTTCCCAATTTATACTATTCCGTAATGAGTGCTAGCAGGAGAGGATTCCTTGTAATTGCAAAAGGCCCCTTGAGTTTGCATAACTTGCACTAAGTGCCCACAGATTTTAAATACTGGCAATTGAGCACTCAAATTCGTTGTTTGAAACCTGCTTCTCATTCCCCCTTTTGTGAATATAATATTAGACTTAGTGTGGTGTGTTCGAGTCATTGGGTTCATTACAACTCCCGCACCCTTTAAAACTCCTGCACTCTTTAAAACTCACCTTGCCCTCAAGGTGAGATAAATGATACCTTAATTGCTGCTCCCCTTTGCTGAAAGTGAATGAGAACTTGGATGGGTTTCAATACCTGCAAAACCTAACTGACTTAATAAATCCACGACCGATGAGTAAGCGACATCGAAACCTCCAACGATGATAGAGCTTGTAGCATAATAGAAGCACCAACAACCTGAAATTGAGTCTTTCATAAAGAGTTGAGCCATCTTTTGATGGTTTCTTTTTTGAAATCCAGTTTGACTCAATGATGAGAGGCTTCAAAAGTGCTTTCAAAGCTTCTTTAGCTTCCTGTTCACTTGCGTACACCACAAGTTCTACTTCAATAGATTTTTCTTCCATTGGCATCACATTTACTTTCCTAGCAACCGCCCTTCCTTTTGCTATGGCTTCCTCAAAGTCCTGCATTGAGGCTTTATATATGGACCCAAAAAAATAATGAGATGAATTTTTCATGGTACCCTATTGCAAAATAGCATAGCTAACTGCAGCAGTTATAGCCCATAAACTACAAGTTTGCAACAACACCTCATGGTTCAGAAGCTTTGAGAAAGGATCAGTGCCAATTGTAATAACCATTTGACTGACACATGCAACCAACAAATCATCAATCTCCATTGTAGATTGTATGCTTGTATGGTCTTCTAGAGAAGGTGGTGGTTCACATAGGTGGAAAACTATTGATTTTAATAGAACATGAAATTTTAACTCACACAGAATCGTTAGAATTTTAGCATCATAAAGGAAATACTTTTGCAGGGTTGTGAGAACCGGCGCTCTCAAATGCAATAAGCTAGCAGCCAATGTAACATGTTCATTATTCTTGCCATTTGCTCTCTTATAGCTTGTGCTTTCTAAACCTTAAAATTCACCTGCTAGAGTTGCTTCTGCCCACTCGATACCCCTAATGAAAATAGGCTTGATCATTTGTTCTTCAAGTTTCACAGTGAGAAAAATCATTGTGTTGGTGGCATTTTCCTCTGCAATATCACTACCTATATTTGAAGCAGGACGTTGGTGACAAACATAAGAATGGAAGATGAGGAGAGGTAGAAACAAAAATCGAACATGGACTTTCTCCGTGATTAGCTTCCGAACTACATCTACTTTTGAGTCTAATTCCGAATCAGATCCAGTTCCGCACTTGGGATGAAACACAATGACTTTTAGCACATCATTGAGGTACGGTTTCAGAAAGCTACTCAGCTTGTCAACCACTACTTCCAGAATAGCAAGGGCAAACATGAAAGGAGATTCCCTGGAATATCTTGATACAGTAGCCTTAATATCTTCACCAAAAATAATTACTTCAGCACAAGACACAACTGTTTGAGACCTCCTTAGAACATTCTCCATGATATGAGAAAGCTGAAGAAGGGCTCTTGGTCCAAGCTGATTGATGAAAACACCAGAAGTTTTAAGATAGTAGGAAAACACTTGTAAGTTGTCTTTTTGCCTAGAAGAATATTTGTTTAGTGCATCCGCCATATGCTTGAAAATGAACTTTTTAAATATCTTTTCAATGATCACTTCCAAGCACATAGATCATTGAAATTCAGTTGTTGGTTCGGGGTTTTGGCAGAGAAATTAACAAAGAAAAGCAGAAATCTGTATCTCTAATCATTCAAAACAGTTGCAATAAAACCTAAAAAGAACTTCAATCTTTGCAGTAGATGTTCATTAATAGTCAGCCTCTTCGTCAACATCAAACTCGGTTGCAAATGGGGTTTCATTGAGGACTCATTTCTTGCAAGTTGAACAAAACTGAAATAGGATTTCGTCGTATGAGACTCAAACAACATAAAGAGAGTATCCATAAAACTCGAAATGAGCAAAGTCATTCTTCCGTACCCATAAATGTTGAGGGGTAAACGCGTTGAGTGAGGAAAAGTTAGCATTGGTCTGAAGGAGTCGTGGTTGTAAGACCACCATATTCTGTTTTTGTGGTGGGTAGTAAGGAGTTATAGTAGAGAACATGATAGAAGGTGGAATGGGAAAAGAATGTGAAGGTGTGTTGGTAGTTACTCCTAGGGGAGAGGGAAGAGGTAGTATCAACCTGTGTGCAATCAATTGCAGTAACATAAGAAAAAGCCTTTGGTAAGTGTACTTCCCTTAGAGAAAAATCTTGTTCATTGCATTTTCTAGAATTTGGTTCAACAACCAAATTATAATCTAACTCAAATTTTGGCATTTGAAATATAAGATTCTCCTCCATACATAAATGTTGAGGTTTTTCAACTGTCATCCCATAGTCTTTACTTTGCTCTGTCTTCCCTCTAGCTTCAATAGCCTTCTGAGCTTGTTCCACTAATTGTGAGGATGAGTTCTCCTGGACCTGATCATCATGAATTCTGCTTTTATCATCTTTGATCTTACCCCTCCTTCTTCAAGTGTAAGTTATAATCGCCTTTACTGCTTTTACTTCTGAATGTTGTTGGCCAGTATCTTGATTTGAATTTACTTGAAATTTGTTCATTAGTGTTTCATTGAACAACATATGTTAAGTGGAAGCTGAACGGAATTTTCTATCTATAGACAAAGTGGTTTGTACCAAATTTGGTGGAACTCCTTCAAAAGGAATTTCAGCGAGCCCTTTATGGTCATTTTTAGGTGGAGGTGAACGCCTTGCAAGTCTGGACTTCTTATTTGCTTGGCATTCCATCAAACACCTTACAAACATCTTCTTTGGAAGAGTTCTCGATCAATTTTTCTCTGATTGACATTCTATCAAACACCTTGCTGACATCAACTTCTTCTCCTTTCTTCAAATGTTTCTCCATAGCTATAATTAATGCTGGTGAGAAGTTGTACTTGCTACAATAGAAATTGCAGTTGTAATTCTAAGTGTTTCCTTCTCTTCACTTGCTTTTGGCTTCTTTCTTTAATTTGTTGTTGTATAACTTGCATGTTTTTTTGTTGTTCATGTATTCCTCTTGCTGCGATTTCAAAATTGATAGGATCTCCTTTGATAATTGAGACGATTCTTGAGTCCCGGTTGACATGGTTAAGCAGAGGGTGCTTTGATACCACTTGTAAAAAACCTGCTTAAGGCTCTCTCTATTATGTGGACTGAAAATAAAAAGGAATTAACAGAGAAGAAAGGCTGGGTTTGGGGGCAATTTTCTGTTTGTATTCAACTGAAGAAACAATTACAAAGATAATGGAAATCCTGGTAAATCTAAAAAGGCTTAAATTAAATTAAAAAATTAGTAGAAATAAGATAACAAAAATGATAACAATTCTCAGCATGAAACCCATAAGCTAAGGCAACTTCCCAATTTATACTATTCCGTAATGAGTGCTAGCAGGAGAGGATTCCTTGTAATTGCAAAAGGCCTCCCAAGTTTGCATAACTTGCACTAAGCGCCCACAGATTTTAAATTCTGGCAATTGAGCACTCAAATTCTTTGTTCGAAGCCTGCTTCTCGTTCCCCCTTTTGTGAATATAATATTAGACTTAGTGTGGTGTGTTTGAGTCAGTGGGTTCGTTACAGATTGACAACTAGTTTTGAGGGGGTTCACATTGTGAATGCCTGGGTTCTTTTGTATTTTTTTTGCGCGTTCAGTTTATCTACGGGCTTATTTTGGTGGGTGTAGATATTTTATTTTGCTTTTTTGGGGCTTTTTTTTTCCTTCTTTTTTACTTTTTTATTTTGCAGATAGAGCCTATCATGAGTGGGAATCTGCCACCTGGGTTTGATTCAAGTACTTGCCGCAGTGTGTGAGTGTCATGCAGATAGCTACCTTTTTATCTTTTCTTTTGGAGTTTTAGATTTTCTTCTCTCTTTGCTTCATATGCATAGCAAGTGTAGTTTTGTGTCACTTTCGAATGAAAAGTCTTGTTGCTGCCTGTGCCAATTAATTATGCTGAAGTGCTTTTCATATCTAGCAAGTCTCCCTTTTCGAGTGGGACAAGCATGTAGCTTTGTTTTCTTTCTACGGTTTAGGTTATGCTCTTTGGGGCCACATGCACAGTACTTGTAGTCACCTCATGTTGAGCAGTAGGACATTTAACTATTTTGTTATTGCAGTTATGTTGGAAACATCCACCCACAAGTTACGGAGCCTCTTCTACAGGAAGTTTTTGCTAGTACTGGTCTTATTGAAGGGTGCAAGCTTATTAGGAAGGATAAGGTGTGTGATTTCATCAAATAACTTGCTCAGATTTTCTCTTTACTGTTTGATTTATGACCAACCACTATTTGTTGATGTAGTGGGGAATAGTTTTTTTTTCCTTATGCTATACTGGAATCGGGGTATTTATTTTACTAGGTTGGAAAGGTTAAACAATGGGTTCCATTCTGTACATTTTTCTTTCTGTTGTGGTTTTTCAAATGTGGTCTCTCTTATACTTGTTTCCTTATACCTCATATTTGTAATGTGGTGGTATCCTTTATTCCTTATCGTCTTTTTTTATTCCCCTTTTGTTTGCATTGCAGTCATCCTATGGGTTTGTGGACTACTTTGATCGCAGATCTGCCGCCCTTGCAATTGTAACTCTTAATGGGAGGCACCTGTGAGTAGAAATCTGTGGGCTTGTAGGTTGCTCGTTATTTTATTTTAGGTTCATGTAGATAAAGGATCGTGGTTTGCAGGTTTGGACAGCCAATTAAAGTCAACTGGGCATATGCCAGTACTCAGAGAGAAGACACATCAGGTATATAGATTCTCATCTTCGCTTAGTTATCATACTGAATCCGTAGCTTGGGCCTTTTTAGTTGAGCTGTGGATATCTTTTGTCTGTGTTTTCATAATCTGCAGGCCACTTCAACATTTTTGTTGGTGATCTTAGTCCTGAAGTGACTGATGCTACACTGTTTGCATGCTTCTCTGTTTATTCTAGTTGCTCGTAAGCTTTGCTAGGCCTTTTTATGCTATCATTTTGACCTATTTCATTACGATCGTCGTATATTTTTCTCTAAAGCTGCTTCAGTCCTCTTGATGTGGACTTAGTAATTTTTGTTAATGACAATCTGGTATTTTGCATAAACTTCAAGAGATGCAAAAGTTATGTGGGATCAAAAGACTGGTCGCTCCAGAGGGTTTGGGTTTGTTGCTTTCCGGAATCAGCAGGTAATAAGTATGTTTATGTGATGTGCAGTCTTTGCTTCTTCATTCCCACCCACATTTCCACAAATGTTCCCTTCTTTTGATGGTCTTTCATAGAGATAACTGTTTTCATTTATTCTTTGCCTTTGCCAGGACGCTCAAGGTGCAATCAATGATACGAATGGTGAGAATATCTTCTTTGCGGTTCTTTTGTTACCTCGATTCTGCTAAAAATTATTTTCTTTTTCCACATATTGATGTGAAAAACTACTTATAAAGCAGGTTTGGGCTTTAGTTTTTACTTGGGATATTTTAGTCTTTTAGTGTGTGTTTGAAGGATGAGCAAAAGAATTGTATGCCAATTGTTGTGGTTACTTTGTTTGAAGGCTTTTAGCATTTTAGAATTTGTGCATATAACTGCAGCATGCAAGCATTGACATCTACACTATACTGTAAAATCGTTAAATCTGCACGGTAACTTGATTTTTGAAAGAGTGGCCTTGCATGTTTATGGCCTAATTTATTAAATGATAGATATGGGTTGCAGCAACTTGTGACTGGTTAAGAACATGCATGACATCATAATCTCATCTGGATTCTAATGTTTAGTTGTAAGTGCTCCTTAAGATGTTTAAAAATATATCTAGCTTAACTTACCACATAAACCAAAAATTACTTGGGACCATGAGAAGATATTCTCAAATTGGATGAATGTGATTGGTTAAATGAGGTGTTTTTTTTTTTTCGAGAATTTAATTATATGAGTTTGACCCTGTTTATTGTTGAACAGGCATTATGCTCTCTTTAATTTATAAGTTAAGACTTCTTTTTCTTCTTTTCTTAATCACTGCTAATCTTAATTAATTGTAGGGAAGTGGCTTGGAAGCAGACAAATCCGGTGCAACTGGGCAACAAAGGGTGCTGGTACTAATGAGGAGACGCAGAATTCAGAGGTCAAAAGTGTGGTGGAATTGACAAGTGGGGCATCAGGTCTGGATTATTACTTATTTGTTTTTTCCTTTTCATTTTTTTGGTAAATAAATTGCTTATCTGCAAAGTTTTGAATTCTAATGTCTGGTCTCAAAATTTACCGGGGACGGTTGTGTTTTTGTAGAGGATGCCCAAGAGAGGACCAATGAGGATGCACCAGAGAATAATCTGCAGTACACCACTGTTTATGTCGGCAATCTTGCTCCCGAGGTTTGCAACATGTAGATATTTGTATTATAATATATGTTTTGTTTAGACCATTGCTATATCGTTAGATTCTCTTGACTTACAAGTTACCAGATCTTTGACTCAGAGATTTTTACTTGTGCATGTATAGGCAATTAGGCGTGAACTTCCGGTGATGACATTTACCTGTTTAGATTGTACAACTATTCTATCAGGAGAAAATTTGTTTTTAAATGCATCTTTGTGGCACTAGTATTTGAAATTCAGTGTCAGTGTGGTTCAACCTTGTATCAGGGGTGATAACCAATTTGGAACTGCAATAAGAAGTTTACCAAATTTTGCTCGGTAAAAGCTTCAGGACATCATAGTTTTATTTAGTTTTCATGCATGTTCAATGGCGGAAAGTCCTTTGTTATTCTTCTGTTTTTGCATGCAAACATAATGCTCCCTAGAAAGGTAATGCATCATAAATGCTGCAAAATTTTAGTTTCATCTAAGTGTCTTTCTGCATTTTTTCTGTTCTCTTGAAACTCAAATTCTAACATGCAACTCAGTTCATGCAGCCAAGCTTTTGGCCATCTTAGTTGTAGATGATAATGAACGTACGCCAAATTGGACAAAGGGACTATCTGGATTTGTCATCCAGTATTTACTTTGTAGGTGTATCTTGGCATTTCTTTGACTAGATTATACCAAGAAATTTTGTCCTTGCCTCTATCCCTAAAGAGAACCAGGGTTGCAAATGATCCAAGCCAAAGTTGAATCGAGCCCGGTGGAGCTGAATCGAGCTCTCCCAGGCATGTGTTTTACTTGCTTTAGGCAGAAACCATATCCCCGCTTGTCTCTATGAAATGAATAGTTTAAAACCGAGCTCTCAGCTGAGAGCTAGATTTCTTGCTCATGAGAGGCGTCTAATGATTTACTACAGCCCTACTGACTGAGTTTGATATTGTGTCTTATTGTGAGCTACTATTAGCTGTCACAAATGGCCGATGAAATGAATATGGCTCGAGCTAAGCTCTTGATATGTAGGTTGAGAGCTGGCTCATGAGGGGCCAACCGAATGTGATATCGTGACTAATCAAGAGCTATTATTAGCTGTTATCTCAGTGTTAGGCATGCAGTTCATAGTCAATGTCTTGATTAAATGTGAGCACAATAGGAAATTAATTGCAGAAGAAAAGCAAACTAAAACGCGATTAATGTGCATTATTGGACTGAGATTTGGATTATTGAATGGTATGACGAGGGCTGAGAAGATAAGGGCTGATGTCCGAAAGCTTATTTTTTCCATTTGCCATCTGTCTAATATGGTAGTTTCTTCTATTTTTTATTTTCCTGCGTCAGGTTTTAGAGTTCCTTTCTTACAAAGAGCATCATGAACATGTTTCAGGTTACTTCAGCTGATCTCCATAGGCATTTTCATGCTCTTGGAGCTGGTGTTATTGAAGATGTGCGTACACAGCGAGATAAAGGTTTTGGTTTCGTGAGATACAGCACCCATGCGGAGGCTGCTCGAGCTATTCAGATGGGGAATGCCAGGATTCTCTTTGGTAAACCAATAAAGGTGACTGCTTTTGCCCATCCTCTTTGTGTAGATAGAGCGCATTTGGTATTGCTCTCTGCTTCTGTTTGGTTTTTAAATATGCGAACCAATTTTTCACTTTATGCAGAAAGAAAAAGTGAGAACAAGGTAAATAAGAATGCCTTGCCTTGCATTGCTTGTGCGTCTTGTGGAGCTACTCATAGTGATAATGGTAGTTTTGGTTGTGGTTTTAAAAAAAATTCTTTTCGTTCTGGAAATGATAACTTTAGTTGAATGCATTTGGCGGATTGGTTTCCCTAATCACCTATGTGTCTCAATTTGTTTCCTTGAATAATTTGATGAATATTTTATGGAACTTGTAACAACGGAAAAAAAAAAATTTATGCCAATTGTTTTCTTATTTTACTCTTTTTTTGATTGATGTCGTTTTGTAAATGCTAAGTTTTTGAGTTTTCACCGTGCAGTGCTCGTGGGGCAGCAAGCCTACAGTACCAGGGACGAGCTCAGCCCCTCTGCCGCCGCCAATGGCAGCACAGATGCCGGGCTTTACCGTTGCTGACCTGGCGGCATACGAGCGGCAGTTGGCACTGAGTAGAATGACAGCACAGGCAATGATGCAGTCACAGGGTCAGCGAATGGGTGCTGGTGCTGGTGCTTCTCAGGCAATTTACGACGGGGGATATCCGGGCATGGCTTCATCTCAACCCCCTATGTATTACCAACAATAAGGATAGAGTTTTTCCCTTTTCTTTGGTCTTGTTTCCCCCCCTTACATAGCTAGAAAAATAAGGATCTAAATCCTTAAAAAGTGAAGATGGTTTGTTTGTTTTTTCTTATTTTCTTTGTTACCCGGTTTCTTTGTTATCGAGACTTTGGTTTGTTCCTGCCATAGTATGCATCGGTATGAAACATATAATACCAATCGAGGTTGCTCTTCGACTTGCCTCCATCTAAATTATGTCATCTTGGCTTTAAAGTATTTTTGGTTTTATGTTTCTTAAACTTGAATAATTTGCAGTCTAATAATTTTAGATCTTTCAAGTCTACCCATTGGGAGGCCTACGAACTGCGATAAGTTGATTACTTACAACTTTTTCCGAGGGGCTTACTACCATTTTCTTCTTTGTGGGCACATTAATTTTGTAATTTTAGGTGAGCTGAATGGCTATGGGTGCTGCTTCTTGTGATTTATCTCGTTTAGTATATGTTTAACTTCATATATATCCTTAAGATTAGTATGAACCTCACTTAGAAGAAGTGGCTGATTAAATGATAATTATTTATGTCTAGTCTTTAAAATACATTTTAGAATATTTTAGGTTTCCATGGAATGTTCCCCATGTAACATATACGCATACATAAACTTACGGATCAAGATATGCTTCTTAAATTTATTTTTAAAAATTAAAATTTAAAAAGAATATAATCATAGTATTTTGTAAAAAATAAATAAATAAATAAAAATATTTTAGTAAGTAGTTTGATATTTGATAAATTTGTATTCATGATTATAAATAAAAGATAAAAATGAGAATACATTAGGAATATATAAAATATAATTCAAAATTATTTTAGTAATTAATAATAAAAAAAAATAAAAAGTAGTTTTTAAACGCTACTATTAGGCTACTTCTAAAACTACTCTTGAAAAAATAATAATAAATTCTAAAAGTAAGCGTTTTAATATCTTATCAAACGGGGTTTACTAAAATTTCAAAAAATAAAAAAATTAAAAAAACAGCTCACAAGAGCAACCCAATGGAAGGCTAAAGGAGGTGCCGGTTTCCCCACAACTTCAGCTGTCTTAAGTAATTGAAAATTTGAATTAAAGAATGAAGGAGACAGCCCACGTTGATGATGGGATTCCCAATATATTATTTTTGTTGCATTTTTTTTTTTTAAGTAAATAAGGTTTTTTTTTTTTTTAATATTTAACTTTTAAGTTTTTATTTTATTTATATCAAAACAACAAATAAACTCACTTAAAAAAAAACTATTTATTAACAAAACAAACTTATTGGATATAAAGTCAAATTTTAAAATAATTTTTCTTTTTGTGAGAGTAAAATATTTTCTGCAGTGGAGGGTAACGTTGCTACTATTTCTTCTTCTAATTTGTCGTTTTATTGGGTTATTATTTATATTTAATCTGTTGAATCCCACATGATTGAATTGCCATTTTAATAATAATAATAATAATGAAGGAAAAGGGTCTACTTGAGAGAATTGCCAGACTGGAAGGGGAGGAGACCAGAGTTTCCAATCTCGGAAATTTCAGTAAGACAGATGCATAAATTTTAGTGATTCAAGTTCTCGACTGCTCATGAAATTTTTGAACACAAAAGTAATAATTAATTTAATTGGTATAAAAATATATGAAGGGAGGGGATTGTTCTTCTCTATCAAAACACAAAGCTTAACAACCTTTTTAACATATATATATACGTATCACAGATTGGCCATTTAATTATTAACTCCCACTAATTTCAACTTTGAAGATCATTACATCCAAATCCCATTACAAAACTCTCTACAATCTTTGTTGATCACATCCTTATTTCCTAATAATCTCTCTTCTTTTTCTTTTCTTTTCTTTTCTTTTCTTTTCTTTTTATGCTCTACTAAGTTCTACACCGAGTAAATAACATTCTACTAACATCCAACGGTTAGCTGCAATAGCTCTATTACGTCGCTAATATTCCGGTAGCAAAAACGCAACGATTAGCGCTGTAAACATGATCGCTAGTGCTCGATCTTGAATCCACTAATTTAGAGTTGCACTGTTGCTTCTCTTTGCGCTCATCCTTAACTATCTCAACATATCTACACTCTGTGCTACAAAATGCTTTCTCCCCCCTGAAAATAACAATAACATTAATAATAATAATAATTATTATAATAAATGGATAATCTTGTTATGGCATCTAGCTAAACACTCAGATTTTGAGCCAGTCGTCGCAATTATGAATTTGTTTTGAAAAATTAAATTAGCCCGAAGATGGTTACCTGTACATGTACACGTCTTTTCCGTGCAGGGTTTTCCGGCAGAGGTGGCAAAAGCTGAGGAAATCGGAGTCAGGGAAATCCGCGACATCATCTGAAAATCTAGAGGGTGATATGTGAAACATGACACGCCCATGATTTTTCACACTTTGCCTATCAAAACCAATATTATTATTGTTTTTTCTTGTCACACCACCATAGTGATCACCCCCATCACAGTACACTTTAGTACTAGTGTTAGTTTTATTAGGACCATGGCAAGTCACAAAAGTGTAATCCTCTTCATTATTCTCCGGATTCGAACGGCTTTGGTTCTTAGCGAAAACGGGCTTGTTTTGTTTACGATGATAAGACATGGACGCGTGCTCGGATTTTTCAAGAGCCGCAACAATCCCGAGCCCAACACCGCCAACGAAATCGTACTTTTTCGGGCCTTTTGGGGATTGGATCTTCATGAATTCTAAAGGGCTTCTCGGGCTCGTAGCCGAGCCTGAATTGCCCCCGGAGCCCCAAGATCCGGCCAGTTTTCCGATCACCGGCTCGGGTCCCCTCCCTATCATAATAATTTACGATGACTCTAAATATATATAGTGTTACTCTATATTTTAGAAATGATAATAATAGCAAGAGTGGAGAGATTGGGGGGTGTCTTAAATATCTAGTGCAAAAGTTATTTGCAATATATGGTGGTGGATGGAAACTATCAAATTATTGGACTCAGCCCATGGTTTGGTTTTTGAGGTGGATGGCCACACACACACACACACACACATCTATATCTATATCTATATATATATAAATATAAATATATTTTTAAAGTTTATTTTACTCCTGGTTCTTTTATTTATCTCAATTTGGTTCTTATCATTTTAATCTTGTTTCATTTTATCTTGTATCTTTCAATTTACCCTCGTATACTTTTAGTCTCTTTCCCGTACTGCAATCTTTTTTGTCACGTTTTAATTTACTCCTATTATTAATATATTTAACTTTAATTATAAAAATCTTATTAAAAAATAGCATGTCATTTCTTAAAAAATAAAAATAAAAATGGTATGTAAATAGATTAGTTAAGGATAAATGATCTATTTAATGCATCTTTTTAATTTATCATAAATGTTTAATTATATAGGTAAATTGACTAAATAATATATTGATATGATATATTAAAAGGGATATGTGACATGTAAATTATCAATTTTTCTGTCAAAACACTTTCAAAAAATTATTTATATTATTTCATTAACTCGTTATATTATAATAGAAAAAATTTATAACCGTATGAGAAAATTGAAATGGGAAAAAATATAGGGACAAATTGAAAAGAGACTAAAATTGTAAGGGATAAATTGAAAAGATACGAGGGCAAATTAAAACGAGAATAAAACAAAAAGGGACAAATTGAAAAAGATAAAAAGATAGGGGGTAAATAGAAACGAGATCCAAACTACAGGGGCAAAATAAGCTTTACTTTTTTTTTTTTTTTTTTTTT
>MKEJ01098923.1:0-10118 GCA_001753735.1 Embelia ribes | reverse complement strand
CATGCATCTTCGTATAGTTGTTTTATGATTAGATTTTCTTACGAACTCATAGGCGATACTAAGAAACCAATTAATTAGAATTTTAATATCTTATTGGTTTTAAGTGAAGTCATTGATATATCTTATTTTCATCTTTTAGGTTGTTATATTTGTCCACTACATTTGAGTCTATATATATGTTAATAATAAATTCTATATTTTGTGCTTATTCACACATTCTAATTTATTTTGTATTTTGTTCTTATTCACACATTCTAATTTATCTTTGAATTCATCAATAAAACTCAAAATGATCATCTTTGAATTATTTTCATTGAAAATAGAACTCATATACAAAAATATACGTATTTTTAAGGATAATGTTGGTAAAAATTTGTGATAGTGGATTGGTATATATTAATACCTTGATTCATTGTTTTGTTTAATTGTATAACTTAAGAGTTGTTCTAATCTTTATATTGAATTAGAACTAAAAAGGATAATTTTTTAATCCTCAAAGATAGATATCTAATAAGTTGATTAGCCAAGGCTAAAATATGTATAAATAATTTTTTTTAGTTCTTTTTATATTGCAAAATAAGCTTTTCATAGTGGTTTGGAAATAATTGAAAAATATTTTTAACCGATTGTCAATCGGGTAGTGCATGTTGGATGAAATACTAAATTTGTATTTCTATAATAGCATTTTTATTCTAGGCTTGGATTAGTTAGTAAATCAGAGTTTTTATTCTTACAAAAGAACATTAAAAGTACAATCTATAGGATTCAAAACTTATCATTTTTGCAATGGATTAGAAAATATTTGGTAACATTTGTAAGGCTTAGATGAGGTTATGAGAGACTCATTTATTCATTTAAACAACGCTAACTTCACTTACTTTGTATAGTGTGCATCTTAAGAAAAAAAATTATAAATTTATGCTTCTTTTATTTTCTCTATTTTTTCATTAATTTGGATAACCTTGATCATGTATCAAATGCATGCTTCGCATGGAATAAAACTTTGATTACAACTCTGAAAAAATTGAAGAAAATAATACTTGGCTCCAAATTTGTTATAGCATCACGTTTCCATGGTTTAAGAGTAAAAGATAATTTCAGTCATATAAGGTGATCATTTTGCAAACTTGTAAAAATGATAACTAATATTGATTGTGTCTAATGAAAAGAATAAATTTTCCAATATTTTAGTGGACCATCTTTCAAGTTAAATTTATTACTTAGTAAATTTTAACATATAAAAAGAACCAGTATATAAAAGAAAAGATAGTGAAAAAAATGAAAATATCAAACAAATTGTATGTCCCAAATATTATTTTGTATGACAAATGAATATGTTTACATTGTACTTGAGTTACCTATCATGAATATAAGTCATAACAATAAAAACAAATCTTCTTCATATGACCTTAGGGATTAGCACTCAAAACAAAGAATGATACTCGATTTAACTTATTATTTATCACATGCAAAACACGTGTTGTTGTGCTAGTATATTTATAAATATTAATCGAAAATATATTTTTATACCTCCAACAAAAAAATACACTTGTATACTTTTAACATAGAACCAAACGAGTCCATTATACCTTCTCTATTCATCTTCTTCTCTTGTGCCCCTCTGACCTCTATAGAAATTCCTGTTCTGCAAATATTTGGTTGCAACTGTTAATTGAAAAAGCTGCTTTTTCCAAAGCAAGAGAAAAAGCATTCAGAAAAAAGCTTTTAACTTTTTTGGGCAGAAATAGCAAAAATGTCCACCTTAAAAACTGTACAACCAATATCCAACTTATAAGCAACAAATCGGAAAAATATGAGCTTAAATTTTGCAATCAAACAAACCCGTAATTTCTTTCCAAAAGATCAGTTTTTTAACTCAATTTGGAAACACATATTGTTCCATTTGTTCATGAAAATGCAAAATTGTTTTTAATATATAGTGGAAGCACAATAATAAGTTAGCGAACCATAATCTACTCACAGGAAAAAACAGAAGTGTATAATTATATTGATACATATACATTCAAAAACTATAATGAACAGCATTTGCAATATTCATTACATATTCTTCACGTGATCTAATAATTCTATTAATTCATACGATAAATCCAGGGAGACCAAAACCTATACTTTACCGAGGAATAAAAATAAAAACCGAAAAAAAGGAAAAAAGGCCAATATGGTAACAAAAGTACTAAACATTGCGAGTGCATCATCTTGGGATAACCTGTGTCACACTTTGATAGCTATCATTGCTATCCAACAGGGTCGAGGTTACGATAGTATTTGACGATTGTTGACCTTTCCTTGAGGACGAGTAGGGCGATATTTGAGGCTGAGAGCTATTAGTGGACCGATATAATCCAGGTTCGGTTAACAAACTCTCGTTAAGAATAACCTCTTTTGATAGCATCTCCACCACTTGCCTCATCCCCGGTCTTTGGTTAGGAGCCGCTTGCGTACAAAAGAGAGCAACCTTAATAAACCTGAAGACCTCGTCTTTTGGGTAATCATTTAGTTTGGGATCGATGATTTCTACGAGACGATCTTCTTCTCTCAGCCTCCATGCCTGCAAAAATATGTAAACACAATGACTTGCCTATATTGTAACTTGTATAAACATGAATAAAAAGTCGTCAATAAAGAAATTTGGCAATCTACCCATTCAACCAAAAGCAAGAGATCGTCTCCGAAACCCGTCGTATTGTTACTCCTTCCACTAATTATTTCAAGCACGAGTACCCCAAAACTGTATACATCTGCCTTCTTTGTAAGCTGTCCTAACAAAGCATACTCGGGGGCTAGGTATCCTCTGCAAAACGAAATTACAAGAACTGTATTTAAGTATAGGTAAGAAAATCATGACCGAAAATTCCACCAAACAAACCCAAAGAATCCCATTGGGCATATAACTTAGTGGCAACTTAAGTTGTGAAAGGTTTAAATTCCCAAGCCCACAAATACATTAACAAAAATTAGCAAACTGGGAAAATTGCAATCTTTTTTTATTGCAACAGTTGCAATCAACTTTCAGGCCATAAGATTACAAGTTACTGATTTTGTTTTATGCGGAGTCCCAAAACTTGGGCTTACACTGTTCCAGCAACTCGCGTACTGACATGAGTGACGTTATCCGGGAAAAGTTTTGCGAGGCCAAAATCTCCAATTTTAGGATGATAATTCCCATCGAGTAATATATTGCTGGCCTTTATATCTCGGTGCACAATAGGCGGTTCGGCTTCCTCATGAAGAAAAACAAGGCCAGAAGCTGTACCCCTGCATATACAAGCCCTCTTGTACCAATCGAGAATAACAGAATCAGCTTTTGAACCTGAAACAAAGGAACAAAAACATAACATCTCATCACATTAGCATAAGCACCTCGGCTAAACATATACAGAATCTATGAAGTGGACCAGTTCAGAAGGATGAACAACATTTTCTACGTTAAATTTCTACACCTAATCTCATTTCGGCCCCTAACTGCTGGATCACTTCAGCTATGCCATGATGTTTCTAAACCTGTGGTCACTTGGTTAAAATATTGAATAAATACTAGCACACATGCAACTTCTTGGAAAAACCCCCGCCACAAAAACACCAAAAATGAAATAGACCTTACAATTTATTTTAGGAAATACACACAATGAGGCAGGAAGAAAAGGTTTTTGTTCAAACAACGCCACAAACAAGCGACATCACTTTTAATGGCTTTTGTCCCAAAAAATGGTTCGAGAAACATCTAATGCAACATTTGCCTCAAATTAAAATAAGTTTTTTTTCTGAATTTTTATACACTAAGTTGTAAGTTAACAACATAGAATTTAAAATACCGTATATCCAATTTAAATGTAATTCAAAATTTACCTAGTAAAACACTGGAAAGACTATTGTTCTCAAGATACTCATACACCAAAATCCTGTGGGTGCCCTCGACACAGCATCCAATCAGTTCAACAAGGTTTGGGTGGTGAATACTTGAGATCATATTCATCTCTGTCAGAAATTCTTTGATCCCTTGTTTCGACTCAGCGGATAGGCTTTTTATAGCTACTTGAGTACCATCTCTTAAGACTCCCTGTATTCACCAACAATCAAAATGCGATCATACAAATAAATAAAACCGTACAAGTTAACACACGCACACACACATATGCACATACATAAAATTCCGTCCATATCTTACCCGGTGGACGACACCAAAACCACCTCTGCCGATTTTGTTTGATGGATGAAAGTCTCTTGTTGCTGATCTTAATGCATTGTAAGAAAAAAGTCTCACGTTGTAGGTAGCGATCTCTAAACAAGCCAAAAAACAGAAGCCAGTCAAGATATTGCCGAATATATTGGGAAAGGAATAAATATTGATTCTCAGAACTAAGGCATACAAAAGAAGAAAAATCTAGATCCGGGATAGGTATTGGGTATTCCAAATGTTGGAATTTTAGAGAAGGTAGTCACCGTATCAAATTTTACAAGTTTCCGCCTTTATGCAAGAAAAATATTATGAACTCGAGTAGTTTAAGCTGCGAATATAGACTTGACACAAAATCATTATTCAAGGTTATATTGCATAGGCCAAGCCAACAGGACCTAGCACAATGCACACAGAGATGCTTATGCACAACTAGATGCCATAGCTTGTCACTATGGTTTTCAATTGCACAAGAGATTCTAAACAAAGCGATGAAACATTCAAAACCTAGACAAAGTAAAAGCTGATATGCTTGTACACAAAAATCGGATTAATTAGTTAATGTAACATCACGTGGATGAACCAACATAATAAAAAAATAAAAATTACAAATTACAAATAAAAAATTTTACACTAAAAATTTTAGCCTAAAAAAATTATGGGGGTGGTTGTACCGCTACTCGCAAATTCATAAGTTCGTCCCTAACATCACAGGAAGTGAAAATGTGAGGTCTTAATGTTAAATACTCAAGTCAAAGGACCATGCCAAGATCTCCAGAATCCCATGGAATACAGTGGTGAGGCATGGCAACTAATGGGAAGTCGAAATCTACGATTTTAAGAAAATAAGAAATTAGGCTTATCTAATCATTTCCAATAAGCACATATACAAAATCATGTGACAAGCAAACGGGGCATCAACGTAAATCATGGCAAACAAGCCTACCTACCCTTACGTCCACAAGAACACTACAACCAACATTTCCAAGCCACACAACATAGCAACTATGTCTGGAGTATTATGCTCATATTCCAACACCACTATTTATATTTCACAAAACACAATATCACAAGCCCCTTAAGAAAACACCTTGCACATTTAGGCACCGAAGATCTTCAAAAATAATTAGGCAGTTTAAGCACTGGAACTCTGTTTAACACTTGAACTAGTAAACTTATTATACTTCGTGGATTATAATAAGCGGGTAGGAGATAAAAAAATCCTATCACCGATAGTCCGCTCAGATACCATGTTAAGAGCCCGTATACCTTCCTATGAAAGAACCCAATATTGGAAGAAACACAGCTCCTTGTAAACCACTGGGTAGATTAATATATATTGATGCAGGACAATTAACAAACTAACATAAATTGAGGAAAATCAAAGAATGTAATTTTTTTTTGTTCCTATTCCGAAATGAGTATATTATTGACAAAAAAATTGTGTTACCTTCTGTATGAGTCCCAGACTTGTGTCGACCAAAGCAACAAGTCATCTTCTTTTCAGTAAATAATCACTTTATTCAATTGAGCATCCACAAGATCAAGCACTTCTCCACATCTCCTCTATTTGATCCAAACACTAACCCAATTTCCAATCACCCAAAAAAATAAAAATAATCACCTAAACAAAAACCACTACCCCACAAAATCAAGCACTTGTGCACATCACCTCTTCAACCAAACCCTAACCCTTTTTTTTTTTTGGAAGGTTTAATGTATTAATACCAAAAAAAAAAACAAATCCTAACCCAATTTCCAATCACACACAAAACCCAAACAATTAATACCAAAACCCACTAGAAAATGAAATAAAGCCCCAACTTTTAATTGGGTATCTCTCAAAATTTGGAATTTCCCAGGTGGGCATAAACGGTTAAGAACCTGAATTGGGTGAGCATTGTTGGGGAAGACTAAAACCATATAGGAGTATAAAATATGCAAGTATAGTTGAAGGTACAATAATAGTATAAATAAAGCTATAAAGTTAGTTATAATATCAACATAAGGTTTGCAAATATTTTATGGGTAAAGATTATTATATGATATTTTTTAATAATATGTAGTGGGTTTCTTATGAAATTGAGATTATAGAAAAGGGGCGGTCGGAAAATAGAAAGTGACGTTGGACGCGTTGGAGTGGTTGGGGTTTTGCTGGCTTTCACTCAATTCAAGTGATTTCGTGTCCTAGCAACAAAAACAAAGGCACCAGCCGCCTAACCTTAATTTCTTTACACACTGGTTGTTGCTACTTAAATAGACTGATTTGCTTTTTTATAAATATATATATAAATATTAGAAAGTAGTGTAATATTTTTTTTTTGATAAGCAATTAAAAAAATTTAACTAACGTAGTTGAATTAGATGTTTAATAAACTATTTTCCAAATATGCCCTTCATTCACAATATGGAAAATTGTTTTTTTTTTTTAAATGCTCATTAAAAGAGAGCAGGATTTTTTAATTGATCGGCAATTTTGCGGGTTTATCCGCAAAGCCTGTGGGTCCAACCCATATCGGCATATGCAGCTGCCAGGTAGGAGTCGGGATTGTGTCCAAAATCCTGTTTTGTATACGATGGGCATCGAATGCCAATAGATTGATATGTCAAAGAAGGCGATTGACATAGTTAGATTCGACCCGCTCCACCTCTCACATACCTATGTGTATGGACCAAGTACGAATCCCACATTTTGCTTCATATCCACACACTCACGAACATAAATTCATATAATTTTCGGAGTTGCAGACATGATTTCCAATAGGTTTGGATTACTAACTACAAAAATTATCTGTACGTAAATTATATATACTGAATGTATTTATTCTTGTCTAGTAATACACAATGGAACGATTAAATTGGATAAGATTGTTCCTAAATTATATATAAATTTGACGAGATAAAATACTCCATGCGTTCTTTTTTAAGTGTTCTCCTAGTAAAATTAAAAAATTCTTAAATAAATATCTCTTTCACAATTCCAATGTATAAAATTGGTAAACTATCTAAATTGCCCTTACATAAATAATAAAGAGAGTTAGTGTAATAATAATTTTCATTGATAAGAATAAGAGTTAGTTGTATTTATTAGGGGTATTTTTGGACATCTCATATTTACTAATCATTATCTTAATTACTGTGCATAAGTCTAAATGGACAGTTAAAAAAGAACGGAGGGAATAAACACCTATAACAAAATAAAAAATTACAGCCAACACAACGATATAATGTAGAAAAAATCTCTCCAAATTGATAGCAAAAAATCTACGGGTCCACACACTCATCAAATTAATTCACTAAATAATAGAGATAATATAACTAAAATCACCTCGTATATATGGGAGGGATATAATATCAAATAGATATAAGACTAAAATCACAAAATAAAACAATAAAAATATCAAAACAAAAATCTTAATATTCAAAGAATAACCCAAATAAACAACTGTCAATTCCGCAGTTAGTTACCAAAGATCTATATGGCCAATTCCCAAAAACAAAACTTTATTTCCACAAAGTGCTACTCTAAAAATATCAAAATATTATCTTCCATTATTAGTAATTAGGGTAACCATAAAGAGTGAATATCAAAACCTTCTCCCAATTGGCATGGGACCAAAAAAAAATCGAAGGCTAACATTTATATATATTTTTCCAAAAATATAAATCCAAAAGTGATCTAAAATCACCGAAGCAGCCCAATAGAGCAAAAGCCGGTGCTGCTGCCACCTCACACAATAGAAACAAAAGGCTTTTTAATTAAGCCTTAGCCAAAATTATATCATTGTCCTTGTATCTTCTCCAAACTAACAAAAACTTGCACAATATCTTTTTTTTCTTTCCTTTCAAACAAGGACCCAGCATCTAAATATGGTCAAACAAGTCATCGTACTTGGAGGTAGACCAACAAATCTCCCATTCCGATAAGTGGGAGAGATGCATGTCAATCATAACACCAAACAAATCACCAGAGTTGGTTATTATATCCTTGAGTTCCAACAACTCGCAAATCCAAAAATTGACTATTTTCCTCATGAGCTCCAACAATTAGGATCGCAATTGGACTTTTATTCTCGAGATCCAATCAACTCACAATATTGGTTTTCCTTTCACAAGCACCAATAAATTTGACAATTTATCCCATGGAGCTCCAACAACCCGCAAATGGTTTTCGTCACCAATCACCAACAACTTGGAAATTTTGGCTTTCATCAAACGAGCACCGACAACTAGTCAAGTTGCTCCTTAAATACTAACAAGGTGGCCTAGTATAAACATACGTGAAATACCTATCAACCATTGTCTTTGCAACCCAAATTTTTATTCATTCCACCGAAACAATACTCGGTACAGTAGCTAATGAAGAAACACAAATCATCAAGCGAAGCACCCAAGAAGAATATCACTAATGGCACTAACCAAGTGACTTTATATTCAACGCAAAATTCTTAAAAATAGTAAACTCAAATCGATCCAACATTACTCCCTTGAAAGTAACATCTTCCTGACAATTGTTGCCACCAACCTGAAGAGTTTCACCTATACATAACCAAATAGGTGCAATTTTTCCTAGTATATCTTGTGTCAAAACTTCATTTAGTTATTGTCACTTCTTCATTTACACATAAACTCAAAATTCCCATGAACAAGACCAAAACTCTGATACAACTTATTGGTATCAAACACACAAGAGTTCCATCCCAATTTTGATACCCCTTATTGGGAATACTCTTATAGAGTAATACGCAATGAAACAATCAAGCTCGATAAGGTCACTTCCGAATTTTGTGTAAATCTAGTTAGGCAGCATAAACAACAATTAGAACAAAAAAACAAAAAAATACAACCGACACAACAATATAAAGTGAAAAAATTCTCTCCAAATAGGGAGTAAAAAATCAACGGGATTACACACTCACCAAAATACTTCACCAACCAATAAAGATAATACAATCAAAATCATCTCGTGTATATACGATATATAATCTTAAATAGATACAAGAGTAAAACCACAAAATAAAACAATAAGGAATACTCAAACAAAAATCTGGATGCACAACGAATAGCCCAAATAAATAATAATCAATTATCCTATCATCAAATATCTATACGGTCGATTATCAAGAACAAAACTTTATCTTCACAAATTCTTACTCTAAAAATACAAAAATATTTTCCTCCATTATTAGTAATTATTAACTCTCAGTACCATTAGAGTAACCATAAAGAGTCGATATCGAAACTTTCTCCCAATTGCCAAGAAAAAGACAAAAATCATTATCCCTGTGGGAGGAAAGGTACAAAAAATATCAAATGCTCACACTTATATTTTTTTCCAAAAATATAAATTTCAAAAATGATCTAAAATTACCGAAGCAGTACAAGAGAGCAAAAGCCATCGCGGCCTCTATTTTTCTGCCATTGCATGCAATAGAAACAAAAGGATTTTAATTAATCCCTCCGTTCTTTTTTAAGTAATCTTGTAAATTTTGGCACACAAACTAAGGAAATGATTAATGAAATATGTTGACTAAAATGCCCCCATTTATTTTCTTAGGAATATGCAAAAGTGCATTGTTAGTCTAAATTGGTAACTTTGAAAAATAAAAAGTATTTAATGGAATGAATAATTTGGGTAATTCACCTATTTTTTGCATTGAAGTTGTCAAAATTTACTTATGTAATAATTTTTTCAATTTGCTAAGAGCACTTGCAGCAGATTATGTAAAATGTATATTTTATCTATTTAAGATATCCAATTTAGATATTCCGTAAAAAAAATGTTTGCAGCAGATTATCTATTATAATATCTAAAATAGATGGTTATCTAAATTTTAACTTTTTTGGAAGGGAGACATGTAAATTTAACTATTAAACTTTCTCTCTCATTTATTTTACGTTTTTTCTTTCTTTCTCTTTTCTA
>MKEJ01098922.1:0-14092 GCA_001753735.1 Embelia ribes | reverse complement strand
ACTACATGGATACAAGTATTACAAAAGGACGTGTGTATTACAATGTTGGACGAGAAAATGGCTTTCGATAGGAATGAGTGGCGTCGAAAAATTCATGTCAACGACCTGGCGTAATGTCTTATTTTGTCCCATTTAACCAATTACAATCTATTGGGATTTTTAAGGCTTGGATGATGATGATGAATAAAAGTTAATGAATAAATGTTAAAAGGGACGCTATAGAAATGCAAACGTTATAGCACTTTTTTCCTACAACTGCTATTATACTTATTGTACACAGCATTTATATGGGATCACTGTATGTGGGAGAGGGTACTGTAATGGTATCATAGCTTCTCGGTTCTCTATATCAACTAATTTTGGTAATCTTGTTCTTTGAGTAGAACTCTAATGTTCCAGTGTTACCATTCATGGCATTTTAAAAGTTTGCTTTGGAAATAATTAAAGTGTAAATATAAACACATAGGAGATTTAACATTTATGTGATGTGCTGCTCGTATAATTCAACACAAATGGAGGATAAAAAATGAAATTTCAAGTAGTCATTCTATTAAAAAATTCTTGAGGTTAATTATTTTACCACCTATCTATATGATACAAGTTATGACTTATCAACTTATCTACAAAAGTATTTTGCTGCTGCTAAATTTTCTGCAGGTGCTTGCCTACATTTTCTCCATTGTTGATGACACAAAACTTGTGACGAAGGTTAGTCTGCAGCTCTAACATCAACAGTTTGTTTGGGTTTATTTTTTTTTTTTTACTATTTCTTCTTTCTTATCAAGGTCATTCTTCTTACAGATTCTCATTCGGCAGCTTCTAAAGAACTTGAAGGAGATTCTTTTAGATAAGGTGCTTCTGCATTTTATACCTATTAGATTGTAAATATGTTTCTCTTACTGTTTGTTAGTAATCTTCTGAAGAGCTATTGATAATGTCTCTTCGCTGACTCTGAAATCATGCATTTTGAAAGTTATAAGTGGTATTCCATCTATTAACATTTCTTGCTTGCTTAACTTAGTTTGTAAACATATCAATTCCTTTAATAACTTCAGAATGGAAGGCGGCCAATACTGCAGCTACTTCACCCCAATTGTTCCCGCTATTTCAGTCCTGATGATCTGGCTGCTTTTAATCTCTTTGTTCCTTCTCTCTGGGAGAAGGTAAAATATTTATCTTAACTCAATTACGGTTGAGTAATTATAATGTCTTCTTTATCTGATATGACTTTGTTTAAAGTCAAGCAGTTTTTCCATTTTTTTTGCAGGGTGAGTCGGAATTAAATTCCAAGTTGGAGAATCACGAGAAAGCTTTAGAGGTTGGTGAAGATGGCGAGGAGGATAGAGATACAAAAGAAGTTGTAGTCGAGACCAAGAAAAGTACACGATCCAGTGGCTGTGGAGACTTAATTAAGGGGGGAAAGAAGGATCCTTTGTTACGAAGACGAGAGTTATTAGTCGATAGTGGCCTTGCTGAGGTTGGTGGAATATTTGTCAAATTTTTACATACTTCATTTTCCCCACGTGGTGGAATACTAATAATTTCTAGGATTGTATTATTCAGTTATTTGTTTTTTCTTTTTTACTTTCAATGAATTTCGAATGCCTAAAATTGCAGCAAGATAACTTAGATGTTATCTTGTTATTTCCTTGAGCTGCTAGCCTGCTACTTTGTGTCTGAATCTTGTTTGGAGGTGGTGATGTGGTCTTATTGTTTCTTGCAGAGCCTCATCGATATTTGCGTTGAGAGTGCAGGGGATTTACTCAGATCAAATTTTGGGAAAGAGGTCGTTTACGAGGTAGGAAACTGATTTATTCTTTATGGCCTTATGTTCAAGTGAGTTCAAAAAGTAAGTTTGTGGCAATTATCGTCATCCAGATTGGTACTGTTGAGCTATGCTTGACTTGTGAAAAATGTTTGAGAAGAACATGTATCTGCTTAATTCCTTTGTTTCTTGATGAATGACGTTTCTCATCTTGTTGCTTAGTATTGTAGATCATTGAATTCTTTTTAACTTGTGCAGGTTGCAAGTGGGGGCGCGGATGACATTCTTCTCCCAGCATTGGAACCCAAGGTGTGTGCTTTGCATGAGGCTATAGCATCGCTGGTTGCCCAACCTAAACATGAGGAGGGAGAAGAAGATGAAGAGCATCTCCTTGAAAATTTCCACTCCAGTAGGACAATCAGAAAACTGGTTTTGGATTCCCCAACATTCGCTACTACCCTTTGGAAGAAAGCATTATTGGGAAACTACAAAATGTGGGCCCAAGGTCACAGGTAGAATCTTTACTACTACGGATATTATTGTTCTCTTAGTAAGATGGTTTACACTGGCACCTCGTGTTCTTCATTTGGAATTTTAGAAAGAAGCAAATCGAGCTAAGTTGTTACTAAGTTTACAAAGATAATGATGGAAGACTGTTCTAGTACAAAGTGAAGTGCACAATCAAATTCGTTCGTGAGATGGCAAAGGATTGACCACGATGACCTAAAGTTCCAACTTGTTTGCACATCATTCTGTAGGATAGCATTTGTATTTGTCGAATCAGTATTTTGATTTTAAACTGAAAAAGTGAAATAGTTATTGTGATTTTATTTTCCAAATTAAGGCAGTAACATGAACAAGCTATTCTGATGGAGCTTATTCTTTATTTTTTTGTGTGATTTCAGTTCGAAGGTAGTCTGTGCGTTCTTGGAGTCTTCAGATTCTTCAGTACGTGAGATGGCAAAAGAACATCTGCAGCCCTTAATAGACGCTGGTACTCTGAAATTACCCAATAACAAGCCTTCAACAAAAACAGGTTAACGTCATTTGAAGAAATACATCCAAAGATTTGGCAACTTCATTCTTGGTCCAAGGTTTATCCATTACGGTTTCTTCGGTGACAACGCTTACAGAGAGCACTTGTATTTCTGGCTGGGATGGTAATCAATAATTCTCGCCCGTGTCTACGGGTGAAAACGTCCCCTACAGATGTCGAACTTTAACCTTCAAGCTTGAATGCTTGTGGTATAATGTTATAGCCTTCTTTTTAGTACTTGCATATTCGGCTTTATTTTAGGATACTTTTTGTGAAGACTCTGTTAAAGTTGACAATAACATGATCCAATCTTTTTTTATTGTCTCTGTGGAATGGTTGAACAAATTTGATTGGTTACTGTGACTTATATGACCCCTATTTTTATATAGAATCATTCAAAGTGTTGTAATGGACAAATGACAGGTTATTGTGATTTATCAGACATTTATGGGTAAGGTGACAATTATGGGCCCAATGAGGTCTCCGTTGTTTTCTGAGCCCAATCCACCCCCCTGTAATTGGGGCCCACTACCATGTGGGCCACATCCATCCACTATATTGGCCACAATGATAGTTCATCATTAAGTACTATGAGTTTATATTTTTTCTTTATACAATACAATATACAGCCATCATAAACTGTATAATCTATATATTCTTTCTTACCTAAAAAAGAGAATTGAATCCCAAATGTTGCCTCTATTTTTACTCCCATAATTAACCCTCTTAAGTCTTACATAATAATGCATGCACTTTAAGTGGATTAAGGATAATAAAGTACTCTCACTTTTTTACAATGAACTCCATTAAAATGCATAAATTAAATAAATAATTTAATGTACGTTGTACATAACCTCTTTATCATTCTATCATGTATAGGGAAGTAATTGGAAATTTGGAATATGATGAGCCATGAAACGTTGTGTATTTTAGTTTTAAACGTGCATTAAAAATTATTAAAGTATTTGGCCACTAAAATTAATTTGTAACTCCTCTTTCTTTATAATCTCAAACATATCACATTTTAGACCAAATGTAACCTTTCGATATTTGTTGTCCTATTTATGATTATTATTTCCCTTTTTCGATTTATATTATATTGCACCTCTATCATGTACCACGATTAAGGTATTACTTGTGCTAGGTGCTCCTAACCATTTGTTATTATCTATAGCTTAATTTAGAGATTTGTTTTTAAGATATGTTTTCATGCATCTTCATTATAGATATTTTCTGTTTAGATTTTCTTACTAACTTATCGGTCATACTAACAAACCAATTGATTAGAATTTGAATATCTGACTGGTTTTAAGTGAAGTGATTAATGTATCTTATTTTCATCTCTTAGGTTGTTATGTTTGTCCATTTCGTTTGAATCTATATATATGTTAATGATAAATTCTATATTTTGTGCTTATTCGTATCTTCTAATTTATCTTTGAATTCATCAATAAAACTCAAAATGATCATCTTTGAATTATTTTCATTGAAAATAGAACTCATATACAAAAATATACGTATTTTTAAGGATAATGTTGGTAAAAATTTGTGATAGTGGATTGGTATATATTAATACCTTGATTCATTGTTTTGTTTAATTGTATAACTTAAGAGTTGTTCTAATCTTTATATTGAATTAGAACTAAAAAGGATAATTTTTTAATCCTCAAAGATAGATATCTAATAAGTTGATTAGCCAAGGCTAAAATATGTATAAATAATTTTTTTTAGTTCTTTTTATATTGCAAAATAAGCTTTTCATAGTGGTTTGGAAATAATTGAAAAATATTTTTAACCGATTGTCAATCGGGTAGTGCATGTTGGATGAAATACTAAATTTGTATTTCTATAATAGCATTTTTATTCTAGGCTTGGATTAGTTAGTAAATCAGAGTTTTTATTCTTACAAAAGAACATTAAAAGTACAATCTATAGGATTCAAAACTTATCATTTTTGCAATGGATTAGAAAATATTTGGTAACATTTGTAAGGCTTAGATGAGGTTATGAGAGACTCATTTATTCATTTAAACAACGCTAACTTCACTTACTTTGTATAGTGTGCATCTTAAGAAAAAAAATTATAAATTTATGCTTCTTTTATTTTCTCTATTTTTTCATTAATTTGGATAACCTTGATCATGTATCAAATGCATGCTTCGCATGGAATAAAACTTTGATTACAACTCTGAAAAAATTGAAGAAAATAATACTTGGCTCCAAATTTGTTATAGCATCACGTTTCCATGGTTTAAGAGTAAAAGATAATTTCAGTCATATAAGGTGATCATTTTGCAAACTTGTAAAAATGATAACTAATATTGATTGTGTCTAATGAAAAGAATAAATTTTCCAATATTTTAGTGGACCATCTTTCAAGTTAAATTTATTACTTAGTAAATTTTAACATATAAAAAGAACCAGTATATAAAAGAAAAGATAGTGAAAAAAATGAAAATATCAAACAAATTGTATGTCCCAAATATTATTTTGTATGACAAATGAATATGTTTACATTGTACTTGAGTTACCTATCATGAATATAAGTCATAACAATAAAAACAAATCTTCTTCATATGACCTTAGGGATTAGCACTCAAAACAAAGAATGATACTCGATTTAACTTATTATTTATCACATGCAAAACACGTGTTGTTGTGCTAGTATATTTATAAATATTAATCGAAAATATATTTTTATACCTCCAACAAAAAAATACACTTGTATACTTTTAACATAGAACCAAACGAGTCCATTATACCTTCTCTATTCATCTTCTTCTCTTGTGCCCCTCTGACCTCTATAGAAATTCCTGTTCTGCAAATATTTGGTTGCAACTGTTAATTGAAAAAGCTGCTTTTTCCAAAGCAAGAGAAAAAGCATTCAGAAAAAAGCTTTTAACTTTTTTGGGCAGAAATAGCAAAAATGTCCACCTTAAAAACTGTACAACCAATATCCAACTTATAAGCAACAAATCGGAAAAATATGAGCTTAAATTTTGCAATCAAACAAACCCGTAATTTCTTTCCAAAAGATCAGTTTTTTAACTCAATTTGGAAACACATATTGTTCCATTTGTTCATGAAAATGCAAAATTGTTTTTAATATATAGTGGAAGCACAATAATAAGTTAGCGAACCATAATCTACTCACAGGAAAAAACAGAAGTGTATAATTATATTGATACATATACATTCAAAAACTATAATGAACAGCATTTGCAATATTCATTACATATTCTTCACGTGATCTAATAATTCTATTAATTCATACGATAAATCCAGGGAGACCAAAACCTATACTTTACCGAGGAATAAAAATAAAAACCGAAAAAAAGGAAAAAAGGCCAATATGGTAACAAAAGTACTAAACATTGCGAGTGCATCATCTTGGGATAACCTGTGTCACACTTTGATAGCTATCATTGCTATCCAACAGGGTCGAGGTTACGATAGTATTTGACGATTGTTGACCTTTCCTTGAGGACGAGTAGGGCGATATTTGAGGCTGAGAGCTATTAGTGGACCGATATAATCCAGGTTCGGTTAACAAACTCTCGTTAAGAATAACCTCTTTTGATAGCATCTCCACCACTTGCCTCATCCCCGGTCTTTGGTTAGGAGCCGCTTGCGTACAAAAGAGAGCAACCTTAATAAACCTGAAGACCTCGTCTTTTGGGTAATCATTTAGTTTGGGATCGATGATTTCTACGAGACGATCTTCTTCTCTCAGCCTCCATGCCTGCAAAAATATGTAAACACAATGACTTGCCTATATTGTAACTTGTATAAACATGAATAAAAAGTCGTCAATAAAGAAATTTGGCAATCTACCCATTCAACCAAAAGCAAGAGATCGTCTCCGAAACCCGTCGTATTGTTACTCCTTCCACTAATTATTTCAAGCACGAGTACCCCAAAACTGTATACATCTGCCTTCTTTGTAAGCTGTCCTAACAAAGCATACTCGGGGGCTAGGTATCCTCTGCAAAACGAAATTACAAGAACTGTATTTAAGTATAGGTAAGAAAATCATGACCGAAAATTCCACCAAACAAACCCAAAGAATCCCATTGGGCATATAACTTAGTGGCAACTTAAGTTGTGAAAGGTTTAAATTCCCAAGCCCACAAATACATTAACAAAAATTAGCAAACTGGGAAAATTGCAATCTTTTTTTATTGCAACAGTTGCAATCAACTTTCAGGCCATAAGATTACAAGTTACTGATTTTGTTTTATGCGGAGTCCCAAAACTTGGGCTTACACTGTTCCAGCAACTCGCGTACTGACATGAGTGACGTTATCCGGGAAAAGTTTTGCGAGGCCAAAATCTCCAATTTTAGGATGATAATTCCCATCGAGTAATATATTGCTGGCCTTTATATCTCGGTGCACAATAGGCGGTTCGGCTTCCTCATGAAGAAAAACAAGGCCAGAAGCTGTACCCCTGCATATACAAGCCCTCTTGTACCAATCGAGAATAACAGAATCAGCTTTTGAACCTGAAACAAAGGAACAAAAACATAACATCTCATCACATTAGCATAAGCACCTCGGCTAAACATATACAGAATCTATGAAGTGGACCAGTTCAGAAGGATGAACAACATTTTCTACGTTAAATTTCTACACCTAATCTCATTTCGGCCCCTAACTGCTGGATCACTTCAGCTATGCCATGATGTTTCTAAACCTGTGGTCACTTGGTTAAAATATTGAATAAATACTAGCACACATGCAACTTCTTGGAAAAACCCCCGCCACAAAAACACCAAAAATGAAATAGACCTTACAATTTATTTTAGGAAATACACACAATGAGGCAGGAAGAAAAGGTTTTTGTTCAAACAACGCCACAAACAAGCGACATCACTTTTAATGGCTTTTGTCCCAAAAAATGGTTCGAGAAACATCTAATGCAACATTTGCCTCAAATTAAAATAAGTTTTTTTTCTGAATTTTTATACACTAAGTTGTAAGTTAACAACATAGAATTTAAAATACCGTATATCCAATTTAAATGTAATTCAAAATTTACCTAGTAAAACACTGGAAAGACTATTGTTCTCAAGATACTCATACACCAAAATCCTGTGGGTGCCCTCGACACAGCATCCAATCAGTTCAACAAGGTTTGGGTGGTGAATACTTGAGATCATATTCATCTCTGTCAGAAATTCTTTGATCCCTTGTTTCGACTCAGCGGATAGGCTTTTTATAGCTACTTGAGTACCATCTCTTAAGACTCCCTGTATTCACCAACAATCAAAATGCGATCATACAAATAAATAAAACCGTACAAGTTAACACACGCACACACACATATGCACATACATAAAATTCCGTCCATATCTTACCCGGTGGACGACACCAAAACCACCTCTGCCGATTTTGTTTGATGGATGAAAGTCTCTTGTTGCTGATCTTAATGCATTGTAAGAAAAAAGTCTCACGTTGTAGGTAGCGATCTCTAAACAAGCCAAAAAACAGAAGCCAGTCAAGATATTGCCGAATATATTGGGAAAGGAATAAATATTGATTCTCAGAACTAAGGCATACAAAAGAAGAAAAATCTAGATCCGGGATAGGTATTGGGTATTCCAAATGTTGGAATTTTAGAGAAGGTAGTCACCGTATCAAATTTTACAAGTTTCCGCCTTTATGCAAGAAAAATATTATGAACTCGAGTAGTTTAAGCTGCGAATATAGACTTGACACAAAATCATTATTCAAGGTTATATTGCATAGGCCAAGCCAACAGGACCTAGCACAATGCACACAGAGATGCTTATGCACAACTAGATGCCATAGCTTGTCACTATGGTTTTCAATTGCACAAGAGATTCTAAACAAAGCGATGAAACATTCAAAACCTAGACAAAGTAAAAGCTGATATGCTTGTACACAAAAATCGGATTAATTAGTTAATGTAACATCACGTGGATGAACCAACATAATAAAAAAATAAAAATTACAAATTACAAATAAAAAATTTTACACTAAAAATTTTAGCCTAAAAAAATTATGGGGGTGGTTGTACCGCTACTCGCAAATTCATAAGTTCGTCCCTAACATCACAGGAAGTGAAAATGTGAGGTCTTAATGTTAAATACTCAAGTCAAAGGACCATGCCAAGATCTCCAGAATCCCATGGAATACAGTGGTGAGGCATGGCAACTAATGGGAAGTCGAAATCTACGATTTTAAGAAAATAAGAAATTAGGCTTATCTAATCATTTCCAATAAGCACATATACAAAATCATGTGACAAGCAAACGGGGCATCAACGTAAATCATGGCAAACAAGCCTACCTACCCTTACGTCCACAAGAACACTACAACCAACATTTCCAAGCCACACAACATAGCAACTATGTCTGGAGTATTATGCTCATATTCCAACACCACTATTTATATTTCACAAAACACAATATCACAAGCCCCTTAAGAAAACACCTTGCACATTTAGGCACCGAAGATCTTCAAAAATAATTAGGCAGTTTAAGCACTGGAACTCTGTTTAACACTTGAACTAGTAAACTTATTATACTTCGTGGATTATAATAAGCGGGTAGGAGATAAAAAAATCCTATCACCGATAGTCCGCTCAGATACCATGTTAAGAGCCCGTATACCTTCCTATGAAAGAACCCAATATTGGAAGAAACACAGCTCCTTGTAAACCACTGGGTAGATTAATATATATTGATGCAGGACAATTAACAAACTAACATAAATTGAGGAAAATCAAAGAATGTAATTTTTTTTTGTTCCTATTCCGAAATGAGTATATTATTGACAAAAAAATTGTGTTACCTTCTGTATGAGTCCCAGACTTGTGTCGACCAAAGCAACAAGTCATCTTCTTTTCAGTAAATAATCACTTTATTCAATTGAGCATCCACAAGATCAAGCACTTCTCCACATCTCCTCTATTTGATCCAAACACTAACCCAATTTCCAATCACCCAAAAAAATAAAAATAATCACCTAAACAAAAACCACTACCCCACAAAATCAAGCACTTGTGCACATCACCTCTTCAACCAAACCCTAACCCTTTTTTTTTTTTGGAAGGTTTAATGTATTAATACCAAAAAAAAAAACAAATCCTAACCCAATTTCCAATCACACACAAAACCCAAACAATTAATACCAAAACCCACTAGAAAATGAAATAAAGCCCCAACTTTTAATTGGGTATCTCTCAAAATTTGGAATTTCCCAGGTGGGCATAAACGGTTAAGAACCTGAATTGGGTGAGCATTGTTGGGGAAGACTAAAACCATATAGGAGTATAAAATATGCAAGTATAGTTGAAGGTACAATAATAGTATAAATAAAGCTATAAAGTTAGTTATAATATCAACATAAGGTTTGCAAATATTTTATGGGTAAAGATTATTATATGATATTTTTTAATAATATGTAGTGGGTTTCTTATGAAATTGAGATTATAGAAAAGGGGCGGTCGGAAAATAGAAAGTGACGTTGGACGCGTTGGAGTGGTTGGGGTTTTGCTGGCTTTCACTCAATTCAAGTGATTTCGTGTCCTAGCAACAAAAACAAAGGCACCAGCCGCCTAACCTTAATTTCTTTACACACTGGTTGTTGCTACTTAAATAGACTGATTTGCTTTTTTATAAATATATATATAAATATTAGAAAGTAGTGTAATATTTTTTTTTTGATAAGCAATTAAAAAAATTTAACTAACGTAGTTGAATTAGATGTTTAATAAACTATTTTCCAAATATGCCCTTCATTCACAATATGGAAAATTGTTTTTTTTTTTTAAATGCTCATTAAAAGAGAGCAGGATTTTTTAATTGATCGGCAATTTTGCGGGTTTATCCGCAAAGCCTGTGGGTCCAACCCATATCGGCATATGCAGCTGCCAGGTAGGAGTCGGGATTGTGTCCAAAATCCTGTTTTGTATACGATGGGCATCGAATGCCAATAGATTGATATGTCAAAGAAGGCGATTGACATAGTTAGATTCGACCCGCTCCACCTCTCACATACCTATGTGTATGGACCAAGTACGAATCCCACATTTTGCTTCATATCCACACACTCACGAACATAAATTCATATAATTTTCGGAGTTGCAGACATGATTTCCAATAGGTTTGGATTACTAACTACAAAAATTATCTGTACGTAAATTATATATACTGAATGTATTTATTCTTGTCTAGTAATACACAATGGAACGATTAAATTGGATAAGATTGTTCCTAAATTATATATAAATTTGACGAGATAAAATACTCCATGCGTTCTTTTTTAAGTGTTCTCCTAGTAAAATTAAAAAATTCTTAAATAAATATCTCTTTCACAATTCCAATGTATAAAATTGGTAAACTATCTAAATTGCCCTTACATAAATAATAAAGAGAGTTAGTGTAATAATAATTTTCATTGATAAGAATAAGAGTTAGTTGTATTTATTAGGGGTATTTTTGGACATCTCATATTTACTAATCATTATCTTAATTACTGTGCATAAGTCTAAATGGACAGTTAAAAAAGAACGGAGGGAATAAACACCTATAACAAAATAAAAAATTACAGCCAACACAACGATATAATGTAGAAAAAATCTCTCCAAATTGATAGCAAAAAATCTACGGGTCCACACACTCATCAAATTAATTCACTAAATAATAGAGATAATATAACTAAAATCACCTCGTATATATGGGAGGGATATAATATCAAATAGATATAAGACTAAAATCACAAAATAAAACAATAAAAATATCAAAACAAAAATCTTAATATTCAAAGAATAACCCAAATAAACAACTGTCAATTCCGCAGTTAGTTACCAAAGATCTATATGGCCAATTCCCAAAAACAAAACTTTATTTCCACAAAGTGCTACTCTAAAAATATCAAAATATTATCTTCCATTATTAGTAATTAGGGTAACCATAAAGAGTGAATATCAAAACCTTCTCCCAATTGGCATGGGACCAAAAAAAAATCGAAGGCTAACATTTATATATATTTTTCCAAAAATATAAATCCAAAAGTGATCTAAAATCACCGAAGCAGCCCAATAGAGCAAAAGCCGGTGCTGCTGCCACCTCACACAATAGAAACAAAAGGCTTTTTAATTAAGCCTTAGCCAAAATTATATCATTGTCCTTGTATCTTCTCCAAACTAACAAAAACTTGCACAATATCTTTTTTTTCTTTCCTTTCAAACAAGGACCCAGCATCTAAATATGGTCAAACAAGTCATCGTACTTGGAGGTAGACCAACAAATCTCCCATTCCGATAAGTGGGAGAGATGCATGTCAATCATAACACCAAACAAATCACCAGAGTTGGTTATTATATCCTTGAGTTCCAACAACTCGCAAATCCAAAAATTGACTATTTTCCTCATGAGCTCCAACAATTAGGATCGCAATTGGACTTTTATTCTCGAGATCCAATCAACTCACAATATTGGTTTTCCTTTCACAAGCACCAATAAATTTGACAATTTATCCCATGGAGCTCCAACAACCCGCAAATGGTTTTCGTCACCAATCACCAACAACTTGGAAATTTTGGCTTTCATCAAACGAGCACCGACAACTAGTCAAGTTGCTCCTTAAATACTAACAAGGTGGCCTAGTATAAACATACGTGAAATACCTATCAACCATTGTCTTTGCAACCCAAATTTTTATTCATTCCACCGAAACAATACTCGGTACAGTAGCTAATGAAGAAACACAAATCATCAAGCGAAGCACCCAAGAAGAATATCACTAATGGCACTAACCAAGTGACTTTATATTCAACGCAAAATTCTTAAAAATAGTAAACTCAAATCGATCCAACATTACTCCCTTGAAAGTAACATCTTCCTGACAATTGTTGCCACCAACCTGAAGAGTTTCACCTATACATAACCAAATAGGTGCAATTTTTCCTAGTATATCTTGTGTCAAAACTTCATTTAGTTATTGTCACTTCTTCATTTACACATAAACTCAAAATTCCCATGAACAAGACCAAAACTCTGATACAACTTATTGGTATCAAACACACAAGAGTTCCATCCCAATTTTGATACCCCTTATTGGGAATACTCTTATAGAGTAATACGCAATGAAACAATCAAGCTCGATAAGGTCACTTCCGAATTTTGTGTAAATCTAGTTAGGCAGCATAAACAACAATTAGAACAAAAAAACAAAAAAATACAACCGACACAACAATATAAAGTGAAAAAATTCTCTCCAAATAGGGAGTAAAAAATCAACGGGATTACACACTCACCAAAATACTTCACCAACCAATAAAGATAATACAATCAAAATCATCTCGTGTATATACGATATATAATCTTAAATAGATACAAGAGTAAAACCACAAAATAAAACAATAAGGAATACTCAAACAAAAATCTGGATGCACAACGAATAGCCCAAATAAATAATAATCAATTATCCTATCATCAAATATCTATACGGTCGATTATCAAGAACAAAACTTTATCTTCACAAATTCTTACTCTAAAAATACAAAAATATTTTCCTCCATTATTAGTAATTATTAACTCTCAGTACCATTAGAGTAACCATAAAGAGTCGATATCGAAACTTTCTCCCAATTGCCAAGAAAAAGACAAAAATCATTATCCCTGTGGGAGGAAAGGTACAAAAAATATCAAATGCTCACACTTATATTTTTTTCCAAAAATATAAATTTCAAAAATGATCTAAAATTACCGAAGCAGTACAAGAGAGCAAAAGCCATCGCGGCCTCTATTTTTCTGCCATTGCATGCAATAGAAACAAAAGGATTTTAATTAATCCCTCCGTTCTTTTTTAAGTAATCTTGTAAATTTTGGCACACAAACTAAGGAAATGATTAATGAAATATGTTGACTAAAATGCCCCCATTTATTTTCTTAGGAATATGCAAAAGTGCATTGTTAGTCTAAATTGGTAACTTTGAAAAATAAAAAGTATTTAATGGAATGAATAATTTGGGTAATTCACCTATTTTTTGCATTGAAGTTGTCAAAATTTACTTATGTAATAATTTTTTCAATTTGCTAAGAGCACTTGCAGCAGATTATGTAAAATGTATATTTTATCTATTTAAGATATCCAATTTAGATATTCCGTAAAAAAAATGTTTGCAGCAGATTATCTATTATAATATCTAAAATAGATGGTTATCTAAATTTTAACTTTTTTGGAAGGGAGACATGTAAATTTAACTATTAAACTTTCTCTCTCATTTATTTTACGTTTTTTCTTTCTTTCTCTTTTCTA
>MKEJ01098916.1:0-11781 GCA_001753735.1 Embelia ribes | reverse complement strand
TGGAAATAATTGAAAAATATTTTTAACCGATTGTCGATCGGGTAGTGCATATTGGATGAAGTACTAAATATGCATTTCTATCATAACATTTTTATTCTAGGCTTGGATTAGTTAGTAAATCAGAATTTTTATTCTTACAAAAGAACATTAAAAGTATAATCCATAGGATTCAAAACTTATCATCTTTGCAACGAATTAGAAAATATTGGGTAACATTTGTAAGGCTTAGATGAGGTTACCAAAGACTCATTTATTTATTTAAACAACGCTAACTTCACTTCCTTTGTATAGTGTGTATCTTAAGAAAATAAATTATAAAAAAAATTGCTTTTTATGCTTCTCTTCTTTTCTCTATTTTTTCATTAATTTGGATAACCTTGATCATGTATCAAATGCATGCTTCGCATGGAATCAAACTTTGATTACATATCCGAAAAAATTGAAGAAAATAATACTTGGCTCCAAATTTGTTATAGCATCACGTTTTCATGGTTTAAGATTAAAAAATAATTTAGTCATATAAGGTGATCATTTTGCAAACTTGTAAAAATGATAACTAATATTGATTATGTCTAATGAAAAGAATAAATTTTCCAATATTTTAGTGGACCATTTTTCAAGTTAAGTTTATTACTTAGTAAATTTTAACATATAAAAAGAACCAGTATATAAAAGAAAAGATAGTGAAAAAAAAAAATATCAAACAAATGCTGTTCAGAAACATATTTGTATGGAAAAAGAAGATGCTAAATTTAAGATGTACAAAATGCAGACATTTGCTTGTAATTTTGTCATGTAAAATTTAGTCTTGAGTGGATAGTTTGATATAGATGGGCTTGTTTGGTTGGCATCATGGTTGTATATTTCTAGACTTTTTGCTTAAAAGTAAAAATATGTATTTGATATAGTCAGAAAAAATATATTTTTTAGGCTAAAAATATATTTTTTCATAAGTATAAATCTTAATCTTTTTTCAGAAAAAGTAATTTTTTTTTACGGTTTACATTACTACGTACCAATTAATTTATACTGCTTTCAGTACAAAAAATTATAATTTTTTATATTTATTTTAAACATAATTATCTTTTTGTCCTACTTAAAAAGAGAATTGAACCCCCAATATTTTCTCCATTTTTACTCCCATAATTACCCCACTTAAATCTTTACACAATAAGACATGCATTTTACGTGGATGAAGGATAATAAAATACTCTGACTTTTTAAAAATTAACTCCATCAAAGTGCATAAATTAAATAGATAATTTAATGTACGTTGTACATAACCTCTATCATTCTACCATGCATAGGGAAGTAATTGGAAATTTGGAATATGATGAACCATGAAACGGTTGTGTATTTTGGTTTACATGTGCATAAAAAATTATTAAAGTATTTAGCTACTAAAATTAATTTGTAACTCCTCTTTCTTTATAATCTCAAACATGTCACATTCGCTAGACCCAAATGTGACCTTTCGATATTTGTTGTCCTATTTATGATTATTATTTCCCTTTTTCGATTTATATTATATTGCACCTCTATCATGTACCACGATTAAGGCATGTGTAAGAAATTGTGAAGAATCTTTAGGTATTACTTATTCTTAGTTCTCCTAACCATTTGTTATTATCTATAGCTTAATTTAGAGATTTGTTTTTAAGATATGTTTTCATGCATCTTCATATAGCCATTTTCTATTTAGAACTAATTCATAGGTCAAACTAACAAACCAATTGATTAGAATTTTAATATCTTATTGGTTTTAAGTGAAGTCATTGATATATCTTATTTTCATCTTTTAGGTTGTTATATTTGTCCACTACATTTGAGTCTATATATATGTTAATAATAAATTCTATATTTTGTGCTTATTCACACATTCTAATTTATTTTGTATTTTGTTCTTATTCACACATTCTAATTTATCTTTGAATTCATCAATAAAACTCAAAATGATCATCTTTGAATTATTTTCATTGAAAATAGAACTCATATACAAAAATATACGTATTTTTAAGGATAATGTTGGTAAAAATTTGTGATAGTGGATTGGTATATATTAATACCTTGATTCATTGTTTTGTTTAATTGTATAACTTAAGAGTTGTTCTAATCTTTATATTGAATTAGAACTAAAAAGGATAATTTTTTAATCCTCAAAGATAGATATCTAATAAGTTGATTAGCCAAGGCTAAAATATGTATAAATAATTTTTTTTAGTTCTTTTTATATTGCAAAATAAGCTTTTCATAGTGGTTTGGAAATAATTGAAAAATATTTTTAACCGATTGTCAATCGGGTAGTGCATGTTGGATGAAATACTAAATTTGTATTTCTATAATAGCATTTTTATTCTAGGCTTGGATTAGTTAGTAAATCAGAGTTTTTATTCTTACAAAAGAACATTAAAAGTACAATCTATAGGATTCAAAACTTATCATCTTTGCAATGGATTAGAAAATATTTGGTAACATTTGTAAGGCTTAGATGAGGTTATGAGAGACTCATTTATTCATTTAAACAACGCTAACTTCACTTACTTTGTATAGTGTGCATCTTAAGAAAAAAAATTATAAATTTATGCTTCTTTTATTTTCTCTATTTTTTCATTAATTTGGATAACCTTGATCATGAATGAATGTAATGCTTCACATGAAATAAAACTTTGATTACATCTCTGAAAAAATTGAAGAAAATAATACTTGGCTCCAAATTTGTTATAGCATCACGTTTCCATGGTTTAAGAGTAAAAAATAATTTCAGTCATATAAGGTGATCATTTTGCAAACTTGTAAAAATGATAACTAATATTGATTATGTCTAATGAAAAGAATAAATTTTCCAATATTTTAGTGGACCATCTTTCAAGTTAAATTTATTACTTAGTAAATTTTAACATATAAAAAGAACCAGTATATAAAAGAAAAGATAGTGAAAAAATGGAAAATATCAAACAAATTGTATGTCCCAAATATTATTTTGTATGACAAAAGAATATGTTTACATTGTACTTGAGTTACCTATAATGAATATAAGTCATAACAATAAAAACAAATCTTCTTCATATGACCTTAGGGATTAGCACTCAAAACAAAGAATGATACTCGATTTAACTTATTATTTATCACATGCAAAACACGTGTTGTTGTGCTAGTATATTTATAAATATTAATCGAAAATATATTTTTATACCTCCAACAAAAAAATACACTTGTATACTTTTAACATAGAACCAAACGAGTCCATTATACCTTCTCTATTCATCTTCTTCTCTTGTGCCCCTCTGACCTCTATAGAAATTCCTGTTCTGCAAATATTTGGTTGCAACTGTTAATTGAAAAAGCTGCTTTTTCCAAAGCAAGAGAAAAAGCATTCAGAAAAAAGCTTTTAACTTTTTTGGGCAGAAATAGCAAAAATGTCCACCTTAAAAACTGTACAACCAATATCCAACTTATAAGCAACAAATCGGAAAAATATGAGCTTAAATTTTGCAATCAAACAAACCCGTAATTTCTTTCCAAAAGATCAGTTTTTTAACTCAATTTGGAAACACATATTGTTCCATTTGTTCATGAAAATGCAAAATTGTTTTTAATATATAGTGGAAGCACAATAATAAGTTAGCGAACCATAATCTACTCACAGGAAAAAACAGAAGTGTATAATTATATTGATACATATACATTCAAAAACTATAATGAACAGCATTTGCAATATTCATTACATATTCTTCACGTGATCTAATAATTCTATTAATTCATACGATAAATCCAGGGAGACCAAAACCTATACTTTACCGAGGAATAAAAATAAAAACCGAAAAAAAGGAAAAAAGGCCAATATGGTAACAAAAGTACTAAACATTGCGAGTGCATCATCTTGGGATAACCTGTGTCACACTTTGATAGCTATCATTGCTATCCAACAGGGTCGAGGTTACGATAGTATTTGACGATTGTTGACCTTTCCTTGAGGACGAGTAGGGCGATATTTGAGGCTGAGAGCTATTAGTGGACCGATATAATCCAGGTTCGGTTAACAAACTCTCGTTAAGAATAACCTCTTTTGATAGCATCTCCACCACTTGCCTCATCCCCGGTCTTTGGTTAGGAGCCGCTTGCGTACAAAAGAGAGCAACCTTAATAAACCTGAAGACCTCGTCTTTTGGGTAATCATTTAGTTTGGGATCGATGATTTCTACGAGACGATCTTCTTCTCTCAGCCTCCATGCCTGCAAAAATATGTAAACACAATGACTTGCCTATATTGTAACTTGTATAAACATGAATAAAAAGTCGTCAATAAAGAAATTTGGCAATCTACCCATTCAACCAAAAGCAAGAGATCGTCTCCGAAACCCGTCGTATTGTTACTCCTTCCACTAATTATTTCAAGCACGAGTACCCCAAAACTGTATACATCTGCCTTCTTTGTAAGCTGTCCTAACAAAGCATACTCGGGGGCTAGGTATCCTCTGCAAAACGAAATTACAAGAACTGTATTTAAGTATAGGTAAGAAAATCATGACCGAAAATTCCACCAAACAAACCCAAAGAATCCCATTGGGCATATAACTTAGTGGCAACTTAAGTTGTGAAAGGTTTAAATTCCCAAGCCCACAAATACATTAACAAAAATTAGCAAACTGGGAAAATTGCAATCTTTTTTTATTGCAACAGTTGCAATCAACTTTCAGGCCATAAGATTACAAGTTACTGATTTTGTTTTATGCGGAGTCCCAAAACTTGGGCTTACACTGTTCCAGCAACTCGCGTACTGACATGAGTGACGTTATCCGGGAAAAGTTTTGCGAGGCCAAAATCTCCAATTTTAGGATGATAATTCCCATCGAGTAATATATTGCTGGCCTTTATATCTCGGTGCACAATAGGCGGTTCGGCTTCCTCATGAAGAAAAACAAGGCCAGAAGCTGTACCCCTGCATATACAAGCCCTCTTGTACCAATCGAGAATAACAGAATCAGCTTTTGAACCTGAAACAAAGGAACAAAAACATAACATCTCATCACATTAGCATAAGCACCTCGGCTAAACATATACAGAATCTATGAAGTGGACCAGTTCAGAAGGATGAACAACATTTTCTACGTTAAATTTCTACACCTAATCTCATTTCGGCCCCTAACTGCTGGATCACTTCAGCTATGCCATGATGTTTCTAAACCTGTGGTCACTTGGTTAAAATATTGAATAAATACTAGCACACATGCAACTTCTTGGAAAAACCCCCGCCACAAAAACACCAAAAATGAAATAGACCTTACAATTTATTTTAGGAAATACACACAATGAGGCAGGAAGAAAAGGTTTTTGTTCAAACAACGCCACAAACAAGCGACATCACTTTTAATGGCTTTTGTCCCAAAAAATGGTTCGAGAAACATCTAATGCAACATTTGCCTCAAATTAAAATAAGTTTTTTTTCTGAATTTTTATACACTAAGTTGTAAGTTAACAACATAGAATTTAAAATACCGTATATCCAATTTAAATGTAATTCAAAATTTACCTAGTAAAACACTGGAAAGACTATTGTTCTCAAGATACTCATACACCAAAATCCTGTGGGTGCCCTCGACACAGCATCCAATCAGTTCAACAAGGTTTGGGTGGTGAATACTTGAGATCATATTCATCTCTGTCAGAAATTCTTTGATCCCTTGTTTCGACTCAGCGGATAGGCTTTTTATAGCTACTTGAGTACCATCTCTTAAGACTCCCTGTATTCACCAACAATCAAAATGCGATCATACAAATAAATAAAACCGTACAAGTTAACACACGCACACACACATATGCACATACATAAAATTCCGTCCATATCTTACCCGGTGGACGACACCAAAACCACCTCTGCCGATTTTGTTTGATGGATGAAAGTCTCTTGTTGCTGATCTTAATGCATTGTAAGAAAAAAGTCTCACGTTGTAGGTAGCGATCTCTAAACAAGCCAAAAAACAGAAGCCAGTCAAGATATTGCCGAATATATTGGGAAAGGAATAAATATTGATTCTCAGAACTAAGGCATACAAAAGAAGAAAAATCTAGATCCGGGATAGGTATTGGGTATTCCAAATGTTGGAATTTTAGAGAAGGTAGTCACCGTATCAAATTTTACAAGTTTCCGCCTTTATGCAAGAAAAATATTATGAACTCGAGTAGTTTAAGCTGCGAATATAGACTTGACACAAAATCATTATTCAAGGTTATATTGCATAGGCCAAGCCAACAGGACCTAGCACAATGCACACAGAGATGCTTATGCACAACTAGATGCCATAGCTTGTCACTATGGTTTTCAATTGCACAAGAGATTCTAAACAAAGCGATGAAACATTCAAAACCTAGACAAAGTAAAAGCTGATATGCTTGTACACAAAAATCGGATTAATTAGTTAATGTAACATCACGTGGATGAACCAACATAATAAAAAAATAAAAATTACAAATTACAAATAAAAAATTTTACACTAAAAATTTTAGCCTAAAAAAATTATGGGGGTGGTTGTACCGCTACTCGCAAATTCATAAGTTCGTCCCTAACATCACAGGAAGTGAAAATGTGAGGTCTTAATGTTAAATACTCAAGTCAAAGGACCATGCCAAGATCTCCAGAATCCCATGGAATACAGTGGTGAGGCATGGCAACTAATGGGAAGTCGAAATCTACGATTTTAAGAAAATAAGAAATTAGGCTTATCTAATCATTTCCAATAAGCACATATACAAAATCATGTGACAAGCAAACGGGGCATCAACGTAAATCATGGCAAACAAGCCTACCTACCCTTACGTCCACAAGAACACTACAACCAACATTTCCAAGCCACACAACATAGCAACTATGTCTGGAGTATTATGCTCATATTCCAACACCACTATTTATATTTCACAAAACACAATATCACAAGCCCCTTAAGAAAACACCTTGCACATTTAGGCACCGAAGATCTTCAAAAATAATTAGGCAGTTTAAGCACTGGAACTCTGTTTAACACTTGAACTAGTAAACTTATTATACTTCGTGGATTATAATAAGCGGGTAGGAGATAAAAAAATCCTATCACCGATAGTCCGCTCAGATACCATGTTAAGAGCCCGTATACCTTCCTATGAAAGAACCCAATATTGGAAGAAACACAGCTCCTTGTAAACCACTGGGTAGATTAATATATATTGATGCAGGACAATTAACAAACTAACATAAATTGAGGAAAATCAAAGAATGTAATTTTTTTTTGTTCCTATTCCGAAATGAGTATATTATTGACAAAAAAATTGTGTTACCTTCTGTATGAGTCCCAGACTTGTGTCGACCAAAGCAACAAGTCATCTTCTTTTCAGTAAATAATCACTTTATTCAATTGAGCATCCACAAGATCAAGCACTTCTCCACATCTCCTCTATTTGATCCAAACACTAACCCAATTTCCAATCACCCAAAAAAATAAAAATAATCACCTAAACAAAAACCACTACCCCACAAAATCAAGCACTTGTGCACATCACCTCTTCAACCAAACCCTAACCCTTTTTTTTTTTTGGAAGGTTTAATGTATTAATACCAAAAAAAAAAACAAATCCTAACCCAATTTCCAATCACACACAAAACCCAAACAATTAATACCAAAACCCACTAGAAAATGAAATAAAGCCCCAACTTTTAATTGGGTATCTCTCAAAATTTGGAATTTCCCAGGTGGGCATAAACGGTTAAGAACCTGAATTGGGTGAGCATTGTTGGGGAAGACTAAAACCATATAGGAGTATAAAATATGCAAGTATAGTTGAAGGTACAATAATAGTATAAATAAAGCTATAAAGTTAGTTATAATATCAACATAAGGTTTGCAAATATTTTATGGGTAAAGATTATTATATGATATTTTTTAATAATATGTAGTGGGTTTCTTATGAAATTGAGATTATAGAAAAGGGGCGGTCGGAAAATAGAAAGTGACGTTGGACGCGTTGGAGTGGTTGGGGTTTTGCTGGCTTTCACTCAATTCAAGTGATTTCGTGTCCTAGCAACAAAAACAAAGGCACCAGCCGCCTAACCTTAATTTCTTTACACACTGGTTGTTGCTACTTAAATAGACTGATTTGCTTTTTTATAAATATATATATAAATATTAGAAAGTAGTGTAATATTTTTTTTTTGATAAGCAATTAAAAAAATTTAACTAACGTAGTTGAATTAGATGTTTAATAAACTATTTTCCAAATATGCCCTTCATTCACAATATGGAAAATTGTTTTTTTTTTTTAAATGCTCATTAAAAGAGAGCAGGATTTTTTAATTGATCGGCAATTTTGCGGGTTTATCCGCAAAGCCTGTGGGTCCAACCCATATCGGCATATGCAGCTGCCAGGTAGGAGTCGGGATTGTGTCCAAAATCCTGTTTTGTATACGATGGGCATCGAATGCCAATAGATTGATATGTCAAAGAAGGCGATTGACATAGTTAGATTCGACCCGCTCCACCTCTCACATACCTATGTGTATGGACCAAGTACGAATCCCACATTTTGCTTCATATCCACACACTCACGAACATAAATTCATATAATTTTCGGAGTTGCAGACATGATTTCCAATAGGTTTGGATTACTAACTACAAAAATTATCTGTACGTAAATTATATATACTGAATGTATTTATTCTTGTCTAGTAATACACAATGGAACGATTAAATTGGATAAGATTGTTCCTAAATTATATATAAATTTGACGAGATAAAATACTCCATGCGTTCTTTTTTAAGTGTTCTCCTAGTAAAATTAAAAAATTCTTAAATAAATATCTCTTTCACAATTCCAATGTATAAAATTGGTAAACTATCTAAATTGCCCTTACATAAATAATAAAGAGAGTTAGTGTAATAATAATTTTCATTGATAAGAATAAGAGTTAGTTGTATTTATTAGGGGTATTTTTGGACATCTCATATTTACTAATCATTATCTTAATTACTGTGCATAAGTCTAAATGGACAGTTAAAAAAGAACGGAGGGAATAAACACCTATAACAAAATAAAAAATTACAGCCAACACAACGATATAATGTAGAAAAAATCTCTCCAAATTGATAGCAAAAAATCTACGGGTCCACACACTCATCAAATTAATTCACTAAATAATAGAGATAATATAACTAAAATCACCTCGTATATATGGGAGGGATATAATATCAAATAGATATAAGACTAAAATCACAAAATAAAACAATAAAAATATCAAAACAAAAATCTTAATATTCAAAGAATAACCCAAATAAACAACTGTCAATTCCGCAGTTAGTTACCAAAGATCTATATGGCCAATTCCCAAAAACAAAACTTTATTTCCACAAAGTGCTACTCTAAAAATATCAAAATATTATCTTCCATTATTAGTAATTAGGGTAACCATAAAGAGTGAATATCAAAACCTTCTCCCAATTGGCATGGGACCAAAAAAAAATCGAAGGCTAACATTTATATATATTTTTCCAAAAATATAAATCCAAAAGTGATCTAAAATCACCGAAGCAGCCCAATAGAGCAAAAGCCGGTGCTGCTGCCACCTCACACAATAGAAACAAAAGGCTTTTTAATTAAGCCTTAGCCAAAATTATATCATTGTCCTTGTATCTTCTCCAAACTAACAAAAACTTGCACAATATCTTTTTTTTCTTTCCTTTCAAACAAGGACCCAGCATCTAAATATGGTCAAACAAGTCATCGTACTTGGAGGTAGACCAACAAATCTCCCATTCCGATAAGTGGGAGAGATGCATGTCAATCATAACACCAAACAAATCACCAGAGTTGGTTATTATATCCTTGAGTTCCAACAACTCGCAAATCCAAAAATTGACTATTTTCCTCATGAGCTCCAACAATTAGGATCGCAATTGGACTTTTATTCTCGAGATCCAATCAACTCACAATATTGGTTTTCCTTTCACAAGCACCAATAAATTTGACAATTTATCCCATGGAGCTCCAACAACCCGCAAATGGTTTTCGTCACCAATCACCAACAACTTGGAAATTTTGGCTTTCATCAAACGAGCACCGACAACTAGTCAAGTTGCTCCTTAAATACTAACAAGGTGGCCTAGTATAAACATACGTGAAATACCTATCAACCATTGTCTTTGCAACCCAAATTTTTATTCATTCCACCGAAACAATACTCGGTACAGTAGCTAATGAAGAAACACAAATCATCAAGCGAAGCACCCAAGAAGAATATCACTAATGGCACTAACCAAGTGACTTTATATTCAACGCAAAATTCTTAAAAATAGTAAACTCAAATCGATCCAACATTACTCCCTTGAAAGTAACATCTTCCTGACAATTGTTGCCACCAACCTGAAGAGTTTCACCTATACATAACCAAATAGGTGCAATTTTTCCTAGTATATCTTGTGTCAAAACTTCATTTAGTTATTGTCACTTCTTCATTTACACATAAACTCAAAATTCCCATGAACAAGACCAAAACTCTGATACAACTTATTGGTATCAAACACACAAGAGTTCCATCCCAATTTTGATACCCCTTATTGGGAATACTCTTATAGAGTAATACGCAATGAAACAATCAAGCTCGATAAGGTCACTTCCGAATTTTGTGTAAATCTAGTTAGGCAGCATAAACAACAATTAGAACAAAAAAACAAAAAAATACAACCGACACAACAATATAAAGTGAAAAAATTCTCTCCAAATAGGGAGTAAAAAATCAACGGGATTACACACTCACCAAAATACTTCACCAACCAATAAAGATAATACAATCAAAATCATCTCGTGTATATACGATATATAATCTTAAATAGATACAAGAGTAAAACCACAAAATAAAACAATAAGGAATACTCAAACAAAAATCTGGATGCACAACGAATAGCCCAAATAAATAATAATCAATTATCCTATCATCAAATATCTATACGGTCGATTATCAAGAACAAAACTTTATCTTCACAAATTCTTACTCTAAAAATACAAAAATATTTTCCTCCATTATTAGTAATTATTAACTCTCAGTACCATTAGAGTAACCATAAAGAGTCGATATCGAAACTTTCTCCCAATTGCCAAGAAAAAGACAAAAATCATTATCCCTGTGGGAGGAAAGGTACAAAAAATATCAAATGCTCACACTTATATTTTTTTCCAAAAATATAAATTTCAAAAATGATCTAAAATTACCGAAGCAGTACAAGAGAGCAAAAGCCATCGCGGCCTCTATTTTTCTGCCATTGCATGCAATAGAAACAAAAGGATTTTAATTAATCCCTCCGTTCTTTTTTAAGTAATCTTGTAAATTTTGGCACACAAACTAAGGAAATGATTAATGAAATATGTTGACTAAAATGCCCCCATTTATTTTCTTAGGAATATGCAAAAGTGCATTGTTAGTCTAAATTGGTAACTTTGAAAAATAAAAAGTATTTAATGGAATGAATAATTTGGGTAATTCACCTATTTTTTGCATTGAAGTTGTCAAAATTTACTTATGTAATAATTTTTTCAATTTGCTAAGAGCACTTGCAGCAGATTATGTAAAATGTATATTTTATCTATTTAAGATATCCAATTTAGATATTCCGTAAAAAAAATGTTTGCAGCAGATTATCTATTATAATATCTAAAATAGATGGTTATCTAAATTTTAACTTTTTTGGAAGGGAGACATGTAAATTTAACTATTAAACTTTCTCTCTCATTTATTTTACGTTTTTTCTTTCTTTCTCTTTTCTA
>MKEJ01098913.1:0-12232 GCA_001753735.1 Embelia ribes | reverse complement strand
TGGCGGCCCTCTCCCTCTCATATCTCTCCTGTCCTTGCCAATCTCGCCCACCCACATCGAAAGCCCCAATCTTGACAAAAACCCATTTCCCCAATTCCACTATCAGGCTGTTAATCGATGGGTCCAGGGCCAATTCCCGTTTCCCGAGGGGCAATTTGGTCATTCGACGACGCGTGATCGGAGCCGCGGACCGGCTTGATGAAGGAGAAACCAATGAGGTTGTTTGAAATTGAGAATTACCTGCATTTGTTGTTTGTTTGGTCTTAATTTCGGTTTATTTTATTTTATCTGTCTTGCAAATTAATTTTGTAAGGTCTTGTATCCACATTGATCAAGTATGGACATTACCATCTGTATATAGGTTTTGTTTGGTTGCAGCTTTTTAGCTTATGAATAGCTTTTGTTTGAGTGCATCTTTTAAGTGAATAAACTAGCTTTTTTTACACTAAGTTTACCACTTATATAGGGAAAAACAACAGATAAGCCCAACTTAAAAGCCGTCCTGAATTTGGCTGCCCAATTTTTAAGCAAAAAAGTAAAAAACTTGAGCTTAATGGCTCCAACCACAAGCCTGTAACCACTTGAGCACTCTCCTGCCTGTTTCAGGCAAGTTCTACTTCTAGACAATGTGTCATATCAGGTGCGACCAAAGGTCATATTAAAATTATTGGTAGACTTCGAGGGAAGGCGGGCCAATGTTGATGGAGTTGGCTATTGTGCACGAAAGGGGCAGGCTAAAGGCTAGATTAAAAATACTGTTGGGCTTCGTAGGACATGATGTCTAGTTAGTGTTAATAGGTATTCCAACATGAGTGTTGATTACGGTAGTGCGATGGAAAGTTGGATCCACATCGATTAAGTATGGACTTTTTTGCAAGCGAGTTTTCAAGGTGAGGTCTACTCAAGCGATTTCATTATAGCATTCCTCTTGATTTATTGTTATCAACAATATGAAAATACCCAGAAGGGAAAAAAAATGATTTCATATGAACTATAACTTAGAATGTTGTGATTACACGCAAGCTGAAACTTTTGAGTGGAACGTGTGTGATTATTGAATAGAATTATTGAGATTGTGTACTTCTTTAGGGATATGATAATGGTATGCGTAGTGAAACAGTGCTCAAATGCTGTAATTCTAGTTTCAAATTAGACTAATTTGATTAGTACATTTGAGAAACTGTGTGGGAATGAAGAAAAAAAGTTTATTTCTTGTTGAATTGCTGAATGACATATTGTTAGTAGTAGTAAAGGTCTTAATTTTGGTTAGTTCCATTTTGATGCCTCACAAACCTATAGGTATTGATTCTGTGATTTGTATCATTAACAATTCGAGAGGAAACTATGACCTAGAAAATGAAGTTATCATCAAGGTGGAACTTTTGGGTTGAATTTATGCGATTTATAGACTAGGTTATGTGTATGTTTTAGGAAGTCGGATGGGCATAATATGTCCGTAAAGGAAGATACTAGGACAGAAAGAGTACTTAAGAGGTAATTCAAATTTCAAGCGAGACAAATTTCAGTGTTACTTAGCATATGTGAGAAAAGGTGAGGATTTGTACCATGCCGAATTTCTTTACCATTTTTTACTTTGGCCAATATGAGTTTACCTGGTACTAGCATCTTTATTGGGTAATTTCTCATCTTAGTAGGAGCTTTCCAAAGAGATAGCTTAGTAGCCACAGTAACATATGGGGATGATTTTAGACACGGCCTATTCGCTGGGAATGATTTTTATTGGTTCCTATTGTGTTTCCTTGTCTTTGAATTGCTTTTGCTGTTATGCATAATAAAAAGGATTATTGACATTGCTAATGTTTTAAGGAAGTCAACAAGGCGCATATTGTATCTATAAAGGAAGATCCGGTGATAGAGCAACACCAAAAAGGAAGTCAGTTGAAGAAAAGGATTATTTCCGGGCTTGGCATTGGGATTTCTGGTGGGGCCGTGGTATTAGCTGGAGGATGGATATTCACGGTGGTTGTTTCTGCTGCGGCTTTCATTGCTGCACGTGAGTACTTTGAGCTCGTTAGAAGTCGTGGCATCGCTGCAGGAATGAAGCCACCTCCTCGATATGCATCTCGAGTTTGCTCCGTTATCTGTGCATTCATGCCTATACTCACACTGTAAGATTTATTACTCGTCTCATTCATTCTTATACGTATACAATTCTACTTGTATCTCATAGTATGCGATTATACTGTTGTATAACGTTCTTGAATGTCGTTCATGCCGTGTTTCTTTATGGCAGTGCTCACATCAGTCTTGTGACGCAACTGACTCTTCTCCACTGTCCATCTTGAGCGTATGCTCCATATGCACTCAAGATGGATGGCTTAGATGCATCAATTGCTCGAATGGCAACCTTGCCATCATCCTCTCTTTTAGTAATTATATATATCTTATTGTTTTATTAATATGGGTAGGTACTTTGGTCAAATCGATGTTTCTGTGACGTCTGCAGCTTTTGTAGTTGCAATAACGTTGCTTTTGCAGAGGGGCAATCCACGTTTTGCTCAGCTAAGTAGCACTATTTTCGGGCTATTTTATTGTGGTTATCTTCCTTGCTTTTGGGTGAAGCTCCGTTGTGGCTTAGCAGTTCCAGCCTTGAATTCTAGTAAGCTGCTATGTCTCTAATCTCATTTTCAGCGTAGTAGAGTGTGTGTTGTTCAGTTGGAGCTGGTCTTACTTTGTACCATTATATGCCCATTAGTCCATAGTAGTTCTAGTTATGTAGAATTCTTCGTATCAATACTGGTAAATGAAAAACCACTTCTTTAATAATCTATCAATTGGTACCCATTTGTACTCGTGTTTTTGGTTTTTCCATGGTTCTTGTGTTATTTTGCTTTCATTTTTTTCTGATCTTGTTTACCAGTTACTATGACCCAATTGGTTTTCATTGAGTGGACAATCTTCATTTTTGTTATAAAATTTTGCCGTCTGGACGGTCTTCATCATATTGATTTCATTTATTAGTCGCTTCACTCCATCCTTCGGTGTATATACTAAACTACATATGATACTTTGGTCCAACTCTCGGACCTTCTCACTTTATCTCCTTATCTATTCTGCATACTATCCTCAAAACTCTACTTTTACACATCTATTCCCCCATCCTACTACTAGGTTAGATTTCTAAACATGTTACTGAACGCCCCTGCTGTGCGTTTCACAAAATACCTTAATCCTTGTTGCTCATCGATGGTGATGTTCGTATATGCTGCAAATCAAATTTCTCAATCATGGCTTTCTGTGATCTGATTGGATGTTTAAACAGGTCGATTTTCTTATATTTTGCAGGAGTGGCAACACTATGGCCTGTACTTCTTGGGGGCCAAACTCTATGGACAGTTGGTCTTGTGTCAACTTTAATTTCTGTTAGCAGCATAATTGCGGCAGATACATATGCTTTTGTTGGTGGCAAGGTAATTTATGTTTCGTCCACCACTTACATATCTGTTGCAGTTTTCTTAAGTTGTAGATCCTTTCTGATTGGTTGAGCATATAATATTTAGTAGCGAACCTTCCGCCATATACATCCACGTATTTCATCCGTTCATAATGGTATTTTGGACAAACATGACAGATAGGCGAGGGAGGGCATAATGGGAAGAAACTTGAATTTATCATTTTAACTTATGAAGTAGGGATGTTTTCTTTTAATATGGATAGTTTTCCTTCACCTTTTCTTTGGAGTAATCCCTGCCCAATACAATAGCTTTATTTGTTGAATGTTTATCTCGCTGTGAAGCTCGGTGAAAGTAGATTTACTAATTTGGAGCGAATGCAAAATTACAAATCGAAACTGTTTCTTCCCGTGGTTTTTTATTTTATTCCTTTCATGACATGAGAGAGATAATCTTGCAACTATTGTTCCCCTTTTGCTACTTTTCTATCCTACAAATAATTTTCTTCTCGTCTGGTCTTTGAGCCAAATTTGGCAAGTAATTAAATATTTATTTATGCCTTAACCTGGTAAGGAGAATTAAATACAGGCCTGAACACAAATGCAGGTGTTTGGTAAGACACCACTTACTAATATTAGTCCGAAGAAAACATGGGAGGGGGCTGCTGCCGGCTTGGGTGGTTGTATAGCTACAGCTGTTGTATTATCGAGGATTTTTAGTTGGCCAGCATCTTATCAGAGGTATTCACCCTGTTCTTTTTCTTGTTCGGGGATGCATTTTGTGAAGTAATGTCTTTTTAATCTATGAAATTTGAAATTGATAATTTGTATTTTCGAGATTGTTTCTGTTGACATGCATATATTCATTTTTATCAGTGCAATAGCGTTCGGCGTTCTGAACTTCTTTGGATCGCTTTTTGGTGATCTCACTGAGTCGATGATCAAGCGTGATGCTGGTGTCAAGGACTCAGGGTCTCTTATACCTGGTCATGGTAATTATTTGTGACTCTTGATAAAACTTTATTGATGTGTAAACTGCACCAATGCTTTAAAAGCTTCTGCATGCGTTCCTTTTATTTTTTGAAGTAACTGCCAATATGCTACACTTGAAGCACTCTTAATCGAACAATTACTCCACTACAATTTTTTTCTACAGTTATTATTACTTGCTATGACGAATCTCTTTTGGAAGATTCTATTGTTTTGAATTATAGTAATAAATTAAGATGGATTCATTAACATGGTTAATATAAGTAGAACGTTGACACCGAACTAGTGATTTTCGTTTCACACTTGGGGCAATTTGTTTTTTGTTCCGATTCTTAGTTTTCTATGGGCATGCCTTCCACTCACAAGCTCACTGGTAAATATATACGTAATTGCAGACATAATAATCTTGGACGGTGTTTGAGTTTTAGTTTTCAGATGTGTCTATGATGAGCTTATGCCTAAGTTACCATTGCCAAGCTTATTTCCATCTTGTTTATTGTCTATTGACTACTGCTATCCCTATCATAGGCTTTCATAAATTCTTGTTTAATTGTAAGTTCTCAAACGAGTTTTTCACCATGGGTTCTCTATTTTTTGCAGAAGATGTCGTGAAAGGTTCTCAAATAGTGTTTTACACAAAGCGTTTCTTTGGTTGCAACTTTTAAGCAAATAAACTAGCTTATTTGTGCCTACCAATCGAGTTGGATGTTTCCAACTTGAAACTTTCAGTTTATAAAACAGTTAGCTTAGCTTAAAAGTTACACGGACCAGCTTTTAAGCAAAAAAGCAGAAAAGCTGTAGCTTATGAGCTGCAATCAAACAAGCCCAAAATAAAAATCAGAAACATTAAACCATAGGGTTACTTCTGTAAAAAAAACTCAAAAAAATTGAGAACTGAAACTCAAGATCAACCAAATGTTTTTGTTTTTTTTTGTTTTTTATTTTTTCCGCTGTTTTGCCCTAAAACAATTAGAAGCTTGAAACTAGGTGCAAAAAAGCTAGTTTCTTTTTTCTTAAAAGCTGCAACCAAGCAAACCCATATATTGATATTTTTGTAATTGTTCGTAAAGTTTGCAAATTCTTTGGTATAATTGAAGCAGCGGTGTATGCATGTGCAGGTGGAATCTTAGACAGAGTAGATAGCTACATGTTTACAGGGGCACTTGCTTACTCTTTTGTCAAAGCTTTTCTACGACTATACGGGATTTGATAAACGGAAGACGCAAAAGGAAGGGTGAAAATGCCGAAGGGCGGGGAAAAATAGCTTCGTAAATAACCGCAAAACAACTTATGTTAGCCTGTCGTTGGAGCTCCACCGTGCTGATACATAATGAATAAAATGTTTGGGAAACTACTTTCTTGTTTCCCTTTTTGTATTTGCCTTTTTTTCAAATTAATTCTTTTTTCGGCTAAGTTGGTGGCAATGTAAATTTCATGTTGCAGTAGCGCAGCTATGAGCTGCGATAATGTCGATTCTTTCTGTAGTATACTGTCTTTTGGCAGTTGTAATTTTCGTGGTGATAATTTAGAATTATGTGATGTAGTTGTAGATGTTGCACTGAATAAATATATTTTTAAAATTTCATTTCATTATTTTGCCTTAGCTTTATGGTAATTTGAGCTTAGATAATTTTTGGAGCGAATTTTAGTTTTTAAGCAGCTTATGAGATGTTTATATAGCTGAACATGTGTCGCCAAAATCACAAATATTCTAGAAAATGGGACACCATCGTGTTGCCATTTGGTGCAGTGATGGAGTCAGAATTTTCGAATTGGAGATTAAGCCGTTTGTTCCATGCAAGGCCTTTTGTTTTTGTCTTTTTTTGGGATAAAAGTTGTGAGGTGGGTACTTTCAAAAAATTTCAAAATTTACGCATCAAATCTATATATATTTTAGAAGTGATAAAAGGCGGCCATGATTCCCTATTTCTATGCCTCTTGGGTCTTCGAACACCCTTAAAAAAGGTCCAATGGTGAGGCGTGATGAGCCGCAAATTTGAGCCCGAGCCAAAAAACAAAATTTAATATAAATAATTCAAAAATTATTCTTGAAAAATTTATAAAAAATTTCTGTTTATGTGGCTGTATAACTTTGCCTCACGATTATATCGATATAACCACCTTTCCCCACCCTCTGTCCCTATTTGATTATCTTTCTCTCTCATGCAAATACTCACAACAGTATTTATTTTAATACTTACTGGAATTTCTCTATACACGTAATATGTAACAATTTGTTATGTAAATCTATCCTTGCATTGACAAAATTGCAAATATATTATTTATATTCTCTCCTATTTGTTAATAAATAATGAATGCATACAGCAAATTGTTACACACACGTATGTAAAAATCTCTATCCCGTAAAATTTTAAATCTTGAAGTTGGTTAACCAATTAAATTTTAAAAATATTTTATCCCTTTAAGAATATTAAACGTAAATAACTAGATTTTTTTTTTCACATCAAATATTTAATATTGATTGATTTTGATATGTGAAAAAATTATCCTACATTTATTGGGTTACTATTAAATGAAGCTCTTTGTTTCACCTATCATAGAGATTCAAAGGCAAGAGACACGATGGCCATTTGGTTACATCCTTTAAGCAAAAATATAAATTTAATTATCTAATAAATAAGTAAATAAATAAATGCTTCTAATTTAAAATTTTCAATTTATTCAAGTCAAAATAACAAAAAAAAATCAATTTTTAAGCTAAGCAAGAAAAATACAGTTCAATTTATAAACAAAAAACCGATAAATTTAAGCTTAAAACTTCTACCTTACAAGCCTTAGGAACAACTAGACGTTTACATGAACCCAAAAAGGCTAACCACTTTTTGAATTAGTCTACGTAAAATCCTCCTAGTAAAAGCAAATTTTTCAACATATAAATAAAGGGAGACATAAGCTATGGGTGTTTTAACTTTGTTTGCTAGAGACAAGAAATGTGGTGTTCTAGAAAAGGCTCTTGCTTTCTTGTTAATCTTGTCCTTTTATTTATTTATTTATTTGGTTTATTTATTTATTTTTTTGATAATCTCCTTTTATTTATATATTAAATCAAGCACACATTCTTGCAGTTGGTTACAAGGCTAAAACCAAAAAGTTAATATCTACTTTTAAAACCAAAGAAATACAATGCCACCCCCAATGTATTATTAGTTCTAGAAAGCCCCATAAGATATAATAAAGTACATTAATATCCCAAAAATTCTTTGAAGTAGGTAATGCTATGAGACGATAACTTCAACTTGTTTGCATATAATACCATACCCGATTAGTATGCCTTCTTACAATTTCATTGACGTCGACCATAGCACAAACGTGGTTGGCATTGTAGAGTATTCGCGTGTTTACAATCATAATAGATTATTTACTTGCCAAGATTTTATCGCACACAATGTAGCAAAAAAGAAGGGTAATATCACAGTGTTGCCGATTGTTTATTTTCCAAAACCTCTTGGGATGTTTCCGTATTTGTGAAGTATCTTCTGTTGATAGCGCAAATCTACTGGAAAAAAAAGTTACGAGAGTTTAACAAATAATTTGTTTCCTTACACCGTTAGTGTACAAATTTTTATACACAAGCTTGATTATATACATGACACATATAACATATATATAAAGTGCGAGTTCTGCATGCCTGTATGTTACTTAAGTCTGTTTGTTTGTGTGTAAAAATCTATACACCGATAGTGTAACGCTATTGAAATATGGACAAAATCATCTATTTTTGTCTAGCCAACTTCTCTTGCTTTGTGTAATAATAACTTTTTTTCATATTTCAAAAATTCTCTCTCAGTATATGTATAAGATGTCTCCAATGAATTTGCTTCTCTCTTTCCCTTGGTAGGTCTCTTAAGAGAGAGAGAGAGAGAGAGAGAGAGAGGCTAACTCCATGTTCTTCAAACCATAACCTATCAACTCCCCTCAAAATCTTCATTTAATGCTCATATTTCTCCCTATCTATATATATTTCTTGTTATTTGATATATACCCACATCTTCAAAACCCTTGCCCATTCATATAGTCTTGGTTTTAATAATTAACATGTCGGTTGTATCATTTGTTATGCTATTATTTCTTGTTATTTGTATTGGTTCTCCTCATAAGTGTAATGCTCGGAATATATTTCGAGCAGTCGGCAAAGAAAATGGGGAGAACAAGTTGCCCCTTCCAAGCAAGGTTAGGATATATAAACTCTATTCTTTTAATTTCAAATCATAAATGTTGCTAGTAATTTGCTTGGGGAATTGGTTTTGCCAAGATATATTTTTGAGAGAATTTTTTGTCGGCTCGTACACTCTAGAAAGAAAATATTTTTTTGTTGATAATAATAATATCGTTTTTAAGAATAAATAGGGAAACTTGGTATTTTGTGACCCTATTTGTTTGTAAAAATTAAATCTTTGTATAACATCAATTGCATCTTGAAATAACAATTTTGTATTGTTATGCTTAATTTCCCTTACTGAAAACAAAATTTTTTTATATGGGTGATAAAACAATTTTTAACAGATAATACTTTTAGCTCACACCAATAATGACAACAAAGTTGGTTATTAAAACCTCATTTTAATTATCTTTCTTATGGACACATGAAATAAAAGTAATAGCACTGAAAAAAGAACGATAATAGCAACTAAAATCTACTTAAAACAAAATTTTTACATCATCCATGAGTAGTTTAGCTCTAACACCATGAGCACGTGATCAAATATAAAAACTAACTTCCGAAAAAAATCAAAGAGACACAAACAACATTGAATGATATATTACATAAGGAAATTGATTCATGTACCAATAATCATGTACCTAAGCTTTAAATCTTGTATAATTTGATCTTATGCATTAATTTTACTTTTAGAAAAAATATTAAAGCATATAAATATTCGTGTAGGTGTTTGTACTACTTTTATACATAATTTGTTAAAAGTCTATCATAACTTATTGCATAAATAATTTCAAAGATGAAATTTTTTGAGGTGTATTGTGCAGCAAGATGATAAAGCCAGTCTAGTCAAAGTATCAGTTACAACAAAGTCAAAGCCAAGCACTAAGGGGCCCATTGAAGACAAGCAAACTAGGGTTGACAAATATGATCAAAAGTCAAAAAGTTCAAAGGCCAAAGAGATAAAAAGCAAAGGAGCTAAACACTCAATTTATAAACAAGAAGCTAAACACTCAATCTCTTGGAGAGAGCCAACTAACCAAAGGGATGAGAAACAACCTGGGTTTAACTTAGACTATTCTTCACCACAAGAACATCCAGGACAAAACAATTGAGAAGCTTTTTCCTCCTATTTTTTTGAGATTTTTAGGCTTGTTTAGTTCTAGCTTATAAGTTCCATCTTAAAAGTAGGACAATATTTGGTGCACACCTTTTAAACTGAGCTTATTTGTTGTTACAGCCATAAAAAGATTGAAATTTTAAGATGGATTCATCCAACTTTTTTTCGGTCAGAAATAGGCTGTCTTATTCACCTAAAACCTGCAACCAAAGAAATCCTTTTTGCATGTTCGAGTAAGAAAATCAAAGTTCTTGCGAACAACGTGCCAGAGTCACCCTCAACATACATACAAACATATAATGTTGTATAAATGTGTGACATCTCCTAGATGTGGCGTTTCATCTAACGTAGGCCTTGCTTCTTCATTCTAATGTACATCGGAGGTTGATGATATTGTTAAGACTTGTGAGCATGAAAATTTTATCGTCGTCTAATGTTATTTATTATCACTTCTTCGCATTTCCAAAAGTATAATCAATGATAACATGCGTCTATTAATCATAGTCATGCCAATGTAGTAAAAAAGTTCACACGATACCGAATGGAAAAGAATGGATGCATAGGGTCTTTTGGAACATGTTCTCATAATTCCATTTCTTTTATTTTTTACACTCATTTCAAAACTTAAAAGTAGCAGTAAAACTCTTGAAACCTGGAATTTTCTTTGCTTCTTCAGAAGAGTAGAGCTTGAGAAGTTTTTCACTTTTACGGCTTTTCAAAATTGGAAAACAGTTTTTCACAAATTTACGCAAACGAAACTCTAATGTCTTTATTTTTCAATCTCGAGAAGTTTTTCCCATCGTGATGTAAAATGATCTTTCACTGACAATGGAGCCACTGTAATTTTTTTTTAAAAATAAATGCAATTAGTAGAGATATAACCATTAAGGTATGCAATGCAAAAGAAAGAGTTTGTTTTGTTGAATATTTAGCATATTTGGTCTTACATGATAAAAAATTCTAAGCATTTCTATTATATTAGTATACAATTTAACATATACTCATGTCCTCATATATAAAGCAAGAAAGTATGGAGATCATTAATCCTCTACTCATCAGGATCAATTTTTAAAGATGATAGATGACATGTACATATGAAACTAGAAATAAGTACTAAAATATTTATAAATAGATGGATGGGCATACTTGTGGAATGTGGAGGTTGAATCTTCATAAATGATGTTTTCCCCCTAGCTATTCTGTATATTCAAGAATTTATTTATTATTTTTTTTAAAAAAACATTGCAATATGGTGCTAAAAATGCTTGTCTAGAACAATAATTTTCACCATCTCTTGTGACTGGAGAAAAGTGTGAACCTCCAAAGCTGTCTTTTAATATCATTTCAACAATGATAATGATCTTCATAACCTATCAAAATCCCAATATTTTTTTTTTTAAAATGGGCAAAAAAAAATTAGTCTTGTAGTTGTTTTAGATAATTTGCAAGCTAAGTCTCAATGACCCTTTAAAAATTAGCTAAAAGGTTAGTGATTACATCATGTTAATGAATGTTTTGACTATAAAACGGACATCAAAGTTTTGCGATACAACTTTTTGATATCGTAAAAGAAACACATTTTGCGACTAGAAGTTGCTCAACAAAGTAACGTAAAAGATTTTCACTCCGACATGTATTTTTTTTGTCATTAAACATCTTTTCTATGTTGTGCTTGTACATCCTTAATTAATTGACTAAAACTGAAGTCACACTGGAAAGTAAACTAAGTTAAAAACAATTTGACTGGCATAAATTGGGAACAAACAACTAACTTGTTTAAAATGAAAGAATAAAAAGGGACAAAGTTTTGCAATTTCAAGGGTGTTTCCACTAACCACAAAGTACATAAATTAATTAGTTCAGTCGCAAAATCCTAAAAATTATAAGAAAAGAGTAGCATTGATAAAATCGGACCTAAAAATTATAAGAAAAGAGTAGCATTGATAAAATCGGACCTAAAAATTATAAGAAAAGAGTAGCATTGATAAAATGGGGAAAGGGCGGGCTGCCTCGCAAAGGTGTGACAACTCATGCCTGACGTATTTAGGCCGTTGATTTTTAAATAAATAGTAAAAATTAAATGCATGAATTCTTAAAAAAATTAAATAAAAATAACTTATTTAATTTCAGTTATTAATTAAAAAATAAATGACTCAGTGCGGCTGAGTATGGGTAGCCCAACTTCCCTACTGGTACCTCTGGATCCAATAAAATCAATTTGGATCAACAAAATATGAACACTGTATTTTCAAAGTTTAATTACTTAAAGGCACAAAAGTACAGATGCAGCTGACAAAATGAGGTAAAAAGGTGGTCCAAAAATTATAATCCCTAGCTAGCTAGTGTTGGGAAAATCCCTCGTCCATCCCAAAAATTGGGTTGAGGTTTACACTTTTTTCGTAAACAAAAGTAATTAAGTAGTAGTTTTTTTAGGATTGCCACTAGCTTCAGTAGCTATATACAAACTCTTTCGTAATCATATTAATAATATTTCAAAATGAAGATTCATATTAATAACATTTCAAGATGAAGA
>MKEJ01098901.1:0-10157 GCA_001753735.1 Embelia ribes | reverse complement strand
AATAATAAAAACTTTGTTCAAGAATGCCCTCCTTAAATATATCAACTATACCTAGATGGGTTCCAAAAATCTAGTAGTCTCATGGCTCTCCTATCATTCCCTATTTTACTACAAGCTTGTATCTTATATCCCCCACCATATTGCATAGAATTTCTCCATATTGCCCCCGACTTCCTTGTAAGCATTCTTTTTTATATCCACTTTATTTCACCTAGTATTTTTATCAACTATCCATGCATCAAAGTTTCCATCATCCGTAATCACCCTCTCTCCAAATAATATGCTCTCCAATAGTGTCTTCTCACGCACTCAAATATGCTTTTCGTCTATTTCAAATACCAATTTATCAACGAAGTTTAAACTATCTATCTTAAGATTATTTGGACTAACATCATGCTTGTCCATTATTTCTATAGAAATCTGTTTAGAATAAGGCACGGAAGGATTCTCCGAATGGAATTTAGTACCATCCCTCATTGGAGTGGAAAAACTAGAAGAATGATAAGTAATTACATCATGAGATATATAAGATTGCAAATTAGAATCAGAATTTCCAAAGATGAGGCATATTAAAGAAATATGGGTAGTTGGGTTTAAAATATTGTTGTTGAACCTATTTGTTGCCTGAAGTATTTCGTACAACTTAGTCATGGTATTTGTTATTTCATCATCTGGAGATAAATTTGGGTATTGCCAACAATATAATTCATATTAATGATCCCAATATACCTTAAGGAAACAATAATCAATATCATGATCGTATTGGCGAAAATAATATACACTTAATTTAGTAGGCTGGAATACGGTAAAATATTCATAACTACTCCTTTTTACTATTATTGTTATTACTTTTTTTATATAAAAGAAATGGGAATTCTAAGGAAAGAAATGTGAACAAGAAATTCTTAACACTTCATTACAAGGGAGTCCCAGGTAATGCCGCAAAAAACTTCACTGGATCTAAAACGTGCAGATTTTACTTAGCAAGTGCACTAAGGTACTGTCATAGTTTTCTCATAAGAATAACAAGAATCGATCTCTCAAGGGCTCCTAGGAGTATCCGAAATCCTAAGAATGATCGAGTCGTGCAATTCCATCGTCAGAATTCATTTTTAATTAGTAATTTGATTAAGTTAAACTTGCTCCTAGTTGCTCCGTGGTTTGATCCCTAAATGGGAAAGGATTTTGACTATGACTAAGTTACGAATAAGCAAATAAAAATGATAACAACAATAATAAAGTCTTGCCTATGTCAGGAAATCCGATAGGTTAGTTTCCGCCCCGAATTACCCTAAAAGACTAGTTTTGATTGAATTTGGACAGAAAATCAGGACCATTTATTATATGATTTATTTCAACCTAGTGTACTATCAGGAGGTAGTCAATCTTCATAACTATGCCTAGATGATTTTGAATTTACTTCGACAAGTATGAAAAATCCTAGATTTTCGAAATAAAATCAATTTTTCGGATTAAGATTTATAAAAATCAATCTTGTCAATTAAGGTGTTTAGGGATTTCAATTAACCTATTTTCATATAGGGTAAGAATATGAGTAACCTATTATACCAAACAAAAAAAAAATTAACAACTTGAAATTTAAAGTATGGATATTTAAACATGTTAATTAATCTGACACAATAATTATACTAAAGCTTGCAATTAATATAAACAATGAAGATGCTTAAAAGTTAAACAACTTGATTAATAAGAAAGTGATACTTATAACCTTTGAGAAATGAAAACAAATTACAACTTTAAGCTGTAAAAACTTCACCCAAAATGGTAGAAAAACCCAAGTCTTTCTTCTATCTAAGCATCCAAATTAAGGAAGAAGAAAAAGAAAAATAAGAAGAAGAAGGAGAAGGAGAAAACTAGATTAAGAAGAAGAAGAGAACAAAAAATCTAGTCAATTGTAAAAAGTGTTCCAAAGTCTTGTGAATCATTATATTTATGCAAGACCAAAAAATTATCTTTAAGGTGGAGTGTGAGACTGGTTATATTCACCAACCACTAATCATTCACTTCTAATCTTCACATATGACTTAGTCTTTTTCTAACCAAGATGGGCCAAGGTTAGAGACCAGTTGGGGACTATCTTAGAGACTGAACCATAGACATGCAGAATTTTACTTAGCAAGTGCACTAAGATACTGTCATAATTTTCTCGGTAAAAGCACCAAGTATCGATCTTTCAAGACTCCTATGCGTAGCGAAAATACTGAGAAAATTCGAATTGTGCAATCCTATCGTGTGAATTCAATTTATAATTATTAAACTAATTAAGTTAACACTACTCCTAATTTCATCTTGGTTTTCCCATTACGGGAGGCAATGTTTGACTACGACTAAATATGCAATTTAACAAATAAAAACATAAAATAATAACAATAAAAATCTTGCCTTTTACAAAGAATCCGATAGATTAGTTTATAGCCCCCCTAATTACCCTAAATAATGAATTCTGATGGAGTTAGTCTAGAAAATTACAGAGCATTTATTATTTGATTTTCTTCAATCTAGTATGCCATCGGGAGGGTGTCAGACTCTCTAACTACTCCTAAATGATTTCTAAGTTACCACAGAAAGGTTCAAAAATTCTAGACTTTTATACTAAAATAATTTATCAGATTATGATTCCCCAAAATGATAAGTACTGGCTAAATTTGTCTAGAAAATCATGGCCATTTATTATCTGGTTTATTTTGACCTAGTATGCCATCGAGAGGTTATCAATCTCTATCACTACGGCTAGGCAATTTCTAAGTTACTTTCGACAAGTTTTAAAAAACTAAATTTTCTAAGTAAATTTTTCCGGTTCAAAATTTAGAAAAATCGTTTTCATTAGTTAGGACGTTCGGGGGTTCAACTAACCTATTTTTATTCCCGAGACAAGAATTAAAGTTAACCTAACATAATAAAAGTAAACATAACAACAATTAATTTCAAACATAGAAATTTAAACATTGCAATAATTAAAATAATAATAATAATAAAACAAATTTAAACAAGTAAATAACAAGAAAATTAAACATGTAAACTAAGGCATGAACATAAAAATATTGCAATAATTAATTTAAGACATAAAATAAAAATATGTCAATTAATTAAACACTAATTATGCTTGAAACTTAAACAACTAGATTAAGAAGAAAATAACCAATACTTACAACCTTTGCGAAATGAAATGAAAAGTTATAACTTGCAAGATGAAATTTTCACCCGAGACTAAGCTAAAATCACCACTAATCTACTTCTTCAATCCAAAATCAACAAAATAAAAGAAGAAGAATAAGAAGAAAAAATAGAAAATAAGAGAGAAGGGGGAACAAAAGCTCCCAAAAAAAACAAACAAACTAAGCTAACTCGTGAAATCTCTAGCAATGAACCCTCCTTTTCTTGGTCTTTGATGAGTAGTTGTGAACTTAAGTGTGAGAGTGGCAAGGGTTGAGTGTGAGGGGAGAGGTTGAATGTTACACAAAACATGAGTTGTTGAGCCTTGAGCATAATCTGTATCCGAGTATTTCGATCGATCAAAGTAATTCTTCAATCGATCAAAATGTGGAAAATCTTAACAGCTTGCTCTAATTTAAAAATTATGCAGTTTCTCAATTTGTCTACTTTTGTTCTTGGGCTTTCAGTATCCAGACGTCTTTTATAAGCTCGAAGTCCTCGACAAATTCTTGAAGTAGCTATCTTAATTTATTTGACACCGATTTTCTGAAACACATACGAAAACCCGTTATATCAAAATAAAATATAAAACGCATATCAAATGACAAATAAATTCAATTATTATTCAAAACTAACACTCTTATTTTATGCATTCATATACAGTAATTACTTAGCAAGATTAAGAAGGTTGAGTGTGAGCTAAGAAAAGGTTGTTAAAGCATGAGTGGTATCCAAATTCAGCTACTTCAATCGTTTGAAGTAATACTTCGATCGATCCAAATATGGAAAAACACGACAGCTTACTTTGCTTCAAAATTTTCTGCTTTTATCTTGATTTGACGACTTTTTATCTTTGAACTTCAGTATCGGAACACCTTTTATAAAAGCGTAATCCTCGAAAAATTCCTAAAGTAATTATCTTGGTGTATTTGATACCAATTTCCTAAAACGCATATAAAAACCCGTAATATAAAAAAATACAATGCAAAATGTATCTTGAATGTCAAATAAATTCAGTTATTGTTCAAGTTTATCACTCTTATTTATACAGTTTTAAACAATAATCATTATGATGCAACTCAACTTGATCGAATTGATCATAAAATTAATGAAGAGATAAATAAAATTATTAGTAAGATAAATAAAATTAGCGATAAAATAGATGAGCTAGTTGAATTGGTTAATAGGCAGAGGTTAGAGGAATCATCAATGGAGCCTTATTGACTTTCCATTGGATGAATCAATGGATCATCCTTCTAGTTTTCTCCCTCCACTTACTAATAGTACTAAATCCCATTAGGAAAATTATCCTATACCTTGTTTTGATCAAATTTCTACAGAAATATTGAACAAATTGAATGTTAGTTTTAATTATCTAGAGATTGATAATTTGAATTTCGTATATGAGTTGGTGCAAGAAGTTGATGAAAAACTTACAAGAGTGCACGATAAAGCCAAGTTAGAGTACATATTATTTAGAGATGGGGTAAATTTTGATAATGGTTGGTTAGAGATGTGGCTAGTTAGGTGAGAATATAGGCGAAAAAGAAAGAGTATTAACGAAAATAAATATATGCCTACAAATAAGTCGAATGCAGAATGTATAAATTCTAGTCTGCTTAGTAGATAGGGTAAAATGCAAGCCTATGATGAGAGAGTCATGATGGAAGAGCTCTTAGACTGTTAGATGTATGGGATCCATCTAAATATGGTTAACCTTTTCTTGGAGTCGTTTGTTGTATATTAGTTTTCTTTCCTTTTCTTTTCTTTTTTTATTTTCCTTAGTTTCGATTTTTGTGCATAGTTTTTTTTTTTATTTTTTTTTCTTTTTACCTTCCTTCTTATTTGGAACATAGGGTATTATGTTTAATTCAGGTAGAAGGTGTACACATTTATTTCTCTTTGAAATTCGGTCAATTTTTTTTTTAAATAACTTTTCTTTTTAGATTTTTCTCATTTTTCTTTTACTTTTTTTAAAAGGTCCGAAATTCAAATTGAAATAGAGTGTAGGTACCAATTATAAGTGCATAATCTGTTTTTCGATAAGTAATGTCTTGAAAGATGTACCAAATTGTTGTTTTGTGCACACAAGATAATTATTTGTTACATGTTCTTAATATTTTCTCTTTGTAATGTTTTTTCGTGAGTTTTATTTTATTTTGCGTTGTCCCTATTTATCATGCATGTTGATACTTTATAGAAAAAAAAATAAGAAAAAATAAAATATGAACTAAAAAAATAGATTTGAGATTTGAGAAATAATCTTGTGTGTGTGCGAATTTGAGTTTCAATAATTTGTAAAAATGTTCAAACAGTTTTGAGTTGTTGTATGAGATAACAATTAGGATTAGCTAATTATCCTTATGCTGGTACATTAGGTTCAATGTATCGCTCAAAGGATATTATTAGGAAAGTTAAACCAATAAAGCTTAATAGATATTTGAAATAATTTGAAACCATACAAAAAATTCCTTTATAAGAAAATGATTTAAATGTTTTGATAGAATGATGTAGATGCGTAATTCCACTTATCTAAATTTAAATTAAGCTAAAGGTTACAAGTAGTTGAAGATGTGAAAGAGTACAATGATTGTAAATAAAAAGAAAACAATATATATGTGAATAATAGTTAAATTTAGTTGGATAAAAAAGAAGAAAAATTATCATCGAAAATTATAATGGAATGTTACTAGAGACATAGGGTGAAATTTAAGTTGAATAATGATGCATTAACAATCAACTTAAGTTTAAGAATGTAGAAAGTTTAATTGAATGCATCTTTTTTTAAAAATATTTTAAGTATAAGTATGGAAAATAATTTGGATTCAAATGCAATCTAGTAAAGGTTTAAAGGCTTAATGCATAGACTAAATACATTCGTGATTTCTACAAATGTGAGTTAAATTTTTATTTTTCTTTCTTTTTCTTTTTCTTTTTCTTTTAAGGATTGATAGTTTTGCATCTATTTTTGGCATGTCTTTTTACTTTGCATCGCTAGGGACTAGTAATGTGTATGTAGGGGGATATGATTGGGTTGCAAAACTTACATAATTAAAGTGTAAAAATCATGCAATTACAGTAGTTAATGTACAATTATGGCAAAATATGGGTGTTATTCTAATATTATCAGTTTATAGTGCGTTATAGGTAAAAAATGAATAACTACGTGATGTTGAGCTCAAAACAAAGTGCGATTCGATGAGTTGGATTTTTCTGGGACTTTTGGCAACTAAATTGAAAGATTGAAGACACTTTGAGGTTGTTTGGGAAGTGTTTGACGGCCGAAGATTGAAGAAATTGTTGAAAAAATCAAGAACCAACGGCTGAAGAAAAATGATTGGGCGGTCGAAATGGTGAAACTCAAATAATGTATTTTGTATATGCTAGTTTCGAAACATTCTTAATCATATTATCTTATTCCAAAAATATAATGCGAACTTGATCTAATTGTCTAAATTAGACGTAACTTATTATTAGAGACTTAAAACCCTAAACTCCTTTTAATTGTCTAAATTAGACGTAACTTATTATTAAAGACTTAAAACCCTGAACTCCATTATAATTTGAACATTCATTCATTCATTCATTCATTTCAACAGTCTATCGTTCATTGTTCTTGGCTACGGCTTAGTAAATGTTCTCTCTAGGGGACTTGCAATTCCTTAGGAATTGACCTCTTTTGTCCATTAATGAAAACTCTGTGAGTATATTCTATTTATGCTTTCTTTAATTCTTGTTATCTTCTTTAATATTGCCATGAGGTGTCAGTTTTCTTCTTACTCTATGGTGATAAAGGTAGCTAGTTTATCCCTTATGAATAATTAATTGAACAAGATTATAAAATCTGACCTGGAGCTAATTAATTATAAATTGTAGGATTGTCTAATCTGTCTAGTTGGATTAGAAATCATTTAGAAATAATTATAGTGTCTGACAAATTTCCGATGGCACTTTAAATTGAAACAAACCAGAATTAGGGCACTGGTAAATTATAATTTACTTTAGATGGACTTTAATAATTATAATTCAGGGGAAAAAGCAAACTACAATTAGATAGTATTTAATAATTAGGAATTAGGGGAAAATCAAAGCTATTGGAATCACTGCTAAAGGGTGAAATTTTAATTAATTGTTTTAAAGACTTTAATTATTTATTATTTTCTTATGTTCTCCCCCTAGAAATGAGAAAATCCCAGTGCCTAGGAGTAGAGATAATTTAAATAATTAGCAATCAGATTGAATTTTTAAAAAGGGCTAAAACTTAGAATTTCTATATCAATAGGAGTCCTTAAGTTCGACACTTTTCCTTACCGGAAAAACTGCTTCGTCCATATTATACTTGCTAGGTTCTTATGCGATATTTGAGAGCAATCTATCTCTAACAACACCTCCTTATGCTACTCCCCACCAACTTGCAACCTATCCACACCTCTTATGAGCCCAACTCATGCTATCGTCCCTCTTATGACCTATAAGTCAGCCTCCAATCCAATTTCACCTAGCGATACAAGACACAAACCTCGGAAAGGTCTTATATCTAGTCCAAGTCCCTTCCCATCCCAACCTCCGATACCTAGGCATCCTTTTTTATTGGGTCTAGTTTCGCCCATCTCCCTTTAGTTTAAACTACTTCTCCCAGTCTGGGCCCACTCTAATGATACTACCTTTACCACCTATTTCCTCCCGTACCCATCACAATATCCCCGAGACCGAGGCCAAACAATCCCTTAAAGACCATACCTCCACCACTATTGACACACCAATTGTGTCCACTAGTCATACTCATATTATGCATACTCGTGCTCGCAACAATATCTTCAAGCCAAAGGAATTCCATGATGGTACGATATGATGGCCACTACTATATGCTTTTGTAGCTCAATGTACTAGTCAAGAGGTTAAGGTGAAGTATGTTACTGAGGCTATTAATCACCCACAATGGTACAAGGTGATGAACAATGAATTTATGGCCTTAGTACAAAATAGGATGTGGAAGTTGTTGGCACCATCCCCACAACACAATGTAGTAAGTTACAAGTCGGTCTTAAAAAATAAAAAGACGAGCAAATGGCACCATTGAGCTTTACAAAGAAATACTTGTTGCTAAATATTTTCACCAACGAGACGGCATCGACTATATTGACACTTATGCTCACCAGGGGTGAACAAAAAGTTGATAGAACCAAATCGAGCATATTGGTCCGGTTTTGGTTTGGTTCTATACTAGTTTCCGTTTGGTTCCAGTTCTAAAAATTATAGGACCAAAGAATTCAGTTCGGTTCCTAGTTCTTGATGTTTTAGAACCAGCACCGAACCGAAACCGGACCAGAACCAAAACCCATATAAAATCGGGTATATATAGTTATAAATTATATATATATATATATACATACAAACATTGATAATTGCATATTGAACATATTGTTTCAACCTAATCATTGAATTTCCAAACTTTGGTATTGGAGAGGAATATTTTTCAACCGATTGTCCAAAAAATAGGTTCAATTATAGTATTTTCTTTTAATCTTCTACCTAATTTGTATCAATTAGTAATAAATCCTCACCCAGTTGAATGAGAGATGTATGATAGATATTTTCGTATCGGTCCCGGTTCTATCACAGAACCATAATCAATCCACCACAACCGAACTGGAACCGATCCAGAACCAATGGTTTTGATTCTTTTTGGTTTTCAGCCATAATTGGTTCGGTTATGGTTCTAAAATTTAAGAACCGATGAAGATCCATTCGGTTCCGTTCCAAGCCAAAAGCCAATCTAAACTGATCCATATACACCATTGTTTCCCTAATAGCTTAATCTTTTAGGAGAGATGGTAGCACGTCACTTGAACAATATTGCGGGCATACATCAAAAGATCCATGGACATTTTCGACAATCATCTAAATAAGTATTGTTAAAAGCATTAGGCGCCCTTGTTGCCCTAGGCACTAGGCACAAGCAAAGGTGCTCACCCAAGTACCACAAGGCGCCAAATAGATTATCAAAGAATTGCATAATTCCCTTAAATTCTTAATTTCCTTGGACTACAGGTGTTTGTTATAGGTATGGGGAATTAGCGTTAGCTTCTTAATATCTATGGCCTTCTTACGATAGGGAAATAGCGCTAGCTTCTTAATATTTATGGCCTTCTTACGCCATAATCTAGTGACACATTACTTGAAAAGTAATAGCAAGTGACGGCTATAGCATGCATATTATAAGGATACTATATTCAAGGATAGAATAAAAGGAAAAAACAAAAACGATATGATGCGAGGGAGGCGCTTTAGACTCCAGTGTCTTAGCTCAAGGCGCTAGCCTAGGCGGTGCCTTAGTGATGTTGCTCGCCTAGACTCATTTGCAGTGCCACGACCTTGCCTCATCTAGCCCAAAAGCCTGAAAAGCTTTTAATAACACTCAATTCTAGATCCACAGGCTTTTAACGAGATCATCCAACCAAACCTTGAGGTATGATTCTAATCTTGTAGGTATTAACATGAAAATTATTGGTAATAATGGTACATGCTATCACAAGGTCTATGGCCTTATTTGCAAGCCCAACAAAAGTGAACTTCTATGCATTTTGCACAAAAAACAAGATGATGCATGCGAGTAGGGCTATGACCAAGTTGAGGATTAATGGTAGACTAATTTCTTTGACTTCATCATATGTAAAGTTGTTAGATTTGCTATGTAACATCATACCAAGAAAAGTTATGTAACTACAAAAGTAAAACTAAAAAAAAAAATTTGTTAGAAGGATAAAAAGTTCGGGTTTTGCAAGGATTAACTGCCAACAACAAAACAATTTAAATCTTGGATTACTTGGAGCACTTAACAAAGAACCGATATTCTGGATCATGAAGCAGAAAGCTAGAAATCAAAAGCCATCCTTGATATTAAAGTAAAATACATCACAACAGGAAGTACACAAAGTGTTGGACAACACAGCATGGCGGACGCAGGATTTTCATTAAGGGGC
>MKEJ01098887.1:0-12725 GCA_001753735.1 Embelia ribes | reverse complement strand
AAGGTTAACGTTGCAATTGTTGTTGATATACATTTTGGATAGCACATGCAAAATAATGGTTGTTTGTGCCTTGCTTCTCACTAATATTCCCTTCTTTTAAAATTTATGCTTCTGTAATGAATCTCATTAAAGCAGATAAGTAATGCTTCTTCCAGTGGCCATCATCTGGGTAATTAAAGGTTAATCTTCTAATCCTCATTGTTTTCTCTACAGGTTCAAGTCAGATGAAGAGAGGACACCAGTTTATTTCATTGTTGAGGAGACATTCCCACATCTCCTTGGCATATTCGGCCGGCTTGTGCAGATTGTTAACCCCTCTTTGGAAGTAGCTGAGTTGATCAAGTTAATCTGCAAAATATTTTGGTCTTCCATATACGTGAGTTCTAAAATTGATAGTTAGGCCTTTAAAGTGCCTTTTAATTTGCTTCCATTCTTTCTTGGATATCGGGCCATGTTGGTAAGGAACTAATTTTGTACCAGTCCATATATTTGGCCAAAGTATACTCCTGTTGGTTGACTTATCTGAAACTGTTCCGCTTTCCATATTATTTAGGTCCATAAGTTATTAGTCAATGTTCACCAAATGTTATATCTTGCTGTTTGAAGTAATACTAGGGATTGTGATTTTCTTGTGGTATTCTAGTTCACAGTGACAGAATCCTGGAAAAGAACAAATTATACTCTTTTTCAATCTTGTTATTGGTATTCCTTGAAATGCTAGCGTAGTTCAATATACAATATGTCCTTTGAGTCTTCCCTCTGTAGTCTTCAACAAAAGTTCTAGTCATGTTTTATATTAGTATAATTGTGTGGCAGTCTGATTTAGATATCTTAGTAATCTTTTATTGTTTTCAGTTGGAGATTCCGAAGCAGCTATTTGACCCAAATGTATTTGGTGCTTGGATGGTCCTCTTCTTAAATATATTGGAGAGGCCTGTTCCAGAAGAAGGCCAACCTACTGATCGCGAGGTCAGAAAATCGTGGGGATGGTGGAAGGTGAAAAAGTGGACAGTTCATATTTTGAACCGCTTATATACTCGGTGAGTGCCTATCTTTCGAGTTCGTTTGAATTGATGAAACATCGAATTGATCTAGTTGAATTTTATGCCTTGTCATAGATTTGGAGATTTGAAGGTTCAAAACTCAGAAAACAGAGCTTTTGCACAAATGTTTCAGAAGAATTTTGCAGGAAAAATTTTGGAATGCCATTTGCATTTGTTGAACGTGATCCGGGTTGGTGGCTATTTACCAGATAGGGTTATAAACCTTATTTTGCAGTATCTAAGCAACAGGTTGGTGCTGTAACTTTTATTTTATGCATATATATATATGTAATCTCTGTATCTTCTTCACCCTCTATATTGTTTCAATGAACCCTTGCTACTTTGTCAACTTATAAGAACTCTTGGGCAGAGTCTGTGGTACATGAGATAAGTGCTCCAAGTTCAAAATTTCCAAGCTGTGTGCATCATTTTGTGTGCTTCTTCAGGCTCTTGAGTCTGCTTTTCCAGTTTTTTTTGGCTATTGGATTTGGCTTCGATTTTATCCAAAATGAAAGCACTAGTATTTGATTGAACTTCAGACAAGAATCTGGCAGGAAACAGCACTAGTATTTGATTGAACTTCAGACAAGAATCTGGCAGGAAACAGTTAATGTACTTTTAAAAGCAACATATCTGCATAACAAATCTTAGTAATTTAAATATAGCAATTGGCGGCAGAATAACGTTGGAATACTTACTAATTTTCTAGAAAAAGTTGTCTTATGCAAATATGTTTTTTCTTTTCTGTTCAACACCTTAGAATTGAGTTTTCTAATTTCGATCAATGCCTATTGGCGTTATACAGTGTTACTGCTAAACTTATTTTATAGCACTTCTGAATCTCTCAGAAAGAACTAACCTTATATTTGATTCAGTTTAGTTATAAATAGTTTATATATCTGCCTGATATCCCAACATAGAACTATAACCCTTCAAGAGACCTAATACTTATCATAGAAGTAAACGAAAAGGAGTTTTTAAACCCCTTTCTTAATTCTTGAATGTTTCTGAGCTTGCCTCTGCAATTTTCTTTACTCAGAGAAATTCTATGTATACATTGCTTTCTTTTCTTAAGAAGACTAGCCAGCGCTTTTATCTTGAAGGAGACATTGTATGACGTGCCATTGTACATACTGCCTCCAGGCTAACTTGCTTACCAGTATCAGTTTGCTCTTGTGTTGTATTATAACAATATGATATTCGTCTCCTTAAGCAGTTAATTTACGTGCAGTGTTTCAAAAAATAGTATGTACAGTCAGCTACAGCCACAGCTTGGTACTATTCTTTTTGAGATAATCTTTCCACTCATGTGCTTTGGTGATGCTGATCAAAAACTTTGGGATGAAGATCCACATGAATATGTGAGGAAGGGTTATGGTGAGTATCATAATTGAGTAATATTTTTTGTGAATGCTAATATAGGCTGTCTTTTGGTTGATTTATTTGCCTTTGCTCTTCTTCAGATATTATTGAGGATTTGTATAGTCCAAGGACAGCTGCTATGGATTTTGTTAGTGAGTTGGTTAGAAAGCGTGGGAAGGAGAATCTTCAGAAGTTTATATTATTCATTGTGGATATTTTTAATAGGTATCTGTCCTTTTACCCTATGGCGGGCCACCTTTTTGGGTTTATGGCATACCATCATGTTTTAGTCTCTGGCATACTGTATAAGTTCTTCAGTCACATGCAATCTCATCATATCTTGTCAAATCCAGATATAATGAGGCAGCAGTGGAGTACAAGCCTTACAGACAGAAAGATGGCGCTCTTCTTGCTATTGGGGCACTTTGCGATAAATTAAAACAATCTGAACCTTACAAGTCCGAACTAGAGCGCATGTTAGTGCAACATGTTTTCCCAGAATTTAACAGCCCTGTTGGCCACCTTAGAGCCAAGGTCATTCTTAACCTTGTCTTGCTTTCCCTCAGGGTCAAACGTTGTTGCTTCATAAGTTTGAATTATTTAGCATGGATATTGTACCGTCTGTGTCTTATGCCTTTCCATTTTCTTAGGACTTTCTGATTGAGATGCACGTTAAGGAACTGTTGCATATATCCCAACTTTCAATTATTTAACATTTGCAAATGGTGATATAAATCAACTTTCTGTCTCTTGCACAGTACTATGGTCCCTCTATTTTGAAAAAGGAACCGAGATTGCATTGGAAGTTATTAAGCAAAAGTATTGGCATTCTGCTTATGCCAGTCGCCATGTGATACTTTGGTTTATTATATTAGTGATTAGGCTTTTCTTTTACTGTGTTACCTCCCATCTTAAACTGGTGTGGCCACTTTTTGAAGCTAATTTCTTTGTGAATTTTAGATTTTTTGCTAATCATTTTGTTGTTCTGGAGAATAGGCAGCTTGGGTTGCTGGACAATATGCCCACATCAACTTTTCGGACCCTGATAATTTTCGGAAAGCATTGCATTGTGTTGTTGCTGGGATGCGTGACCCAGAACTTCCAGTTCGTGTAGATTCAGTTTTTGCATTGCGTTCTTTTGTTGAAGCTTGCAAAGGTTTGCACCTGCATTTTGTGGGAAATGTTTTCTTTTCTTGCCTTGTTTTGATCAAATTCTGGTATTCTATATAAATTGCTCATTTTATCTTTAATATTTTTTCTGTTACACAGACCTCACCGAAATTCGTACAATTCTTCCACAGCTACTTGATGGTATGGAACTTATGGGACGATGATAACATTATAATTATTTCTCCTTTACATCTATAATGTATTTTACTTCTTATTAATTCTTATAAAAAATAAAATAAACTATTTTGTTTCTTGCTTCAGAGTTCTTTAAACTTATGAACGAAGTTGAAAATGAGGATCTAGTGTTTACGCTTGAGACTATTGTGGATAAATTTGGTGAGGAAATGGCACCATATGCTCTGGGATTATGTCAGAATCTGGTAATATATGCTCAATGTGTTAGAAAATTTCTAGGTTGTATGCATATTTAGTTCTCCTATGAATCCTTTAAGTTCATATTTTAGGCTGCTGCATTTTGGAAGTGTATGAACACTGCAGAAGCTGAAGATGAAGCTGATGACCCAGGAGCTTTGGCAGCAGTTGGTTGCTTGCGTGCCATTGGCACTATTCTCGAATCTGTTAGTAGTCTACCTCACCTATTTGTCCACATTGAGCCAACTCTGCTTCCAATAATGCGTAGGATGTTGACTACAGATGGACAAGGTATAAAACTATATCATTTTTTGTATAATTTTGAGATTAATTCCTTCATTTTTATGCTGTTGAATTTTAACAAGTCATGTGTATTGCTATCTCGGTCAGGCACTTTTATGAATATAGAATTTATGCTTTTATAGAATTTATGCGTGCTGTTTTTGTTGTCTAGTGTTCATATGTTCTGTAGTAAGAGCTCTTTCCTCAGTACTGCCAAATTTATGATTATGGCAATTATCACTGTCCCCCAACACTTTGATCCGGATTTTAAGGCTGTAATTTGACTCGAGAGACAGTAACTACTTGCTAAAGTGGAAATGGTAAAGGAAGATGATCGTTAGAAATTGAGGGAGAAGCAAATAAGGATATAATTGCATTGGCTGCCGAACATACACAAAAGGTTTTGTTTCATAATTAATTCTGAACTGGGGAATGCTAGGAGTTATTTTCCAACATGGTGCATATTACTTGTATCTTCGGAGTTCTGCTTTTCCCTGAAGTGAATAATTTAGCCAATCACCACTTGTTGGCGACCGATTGAACCATTGTCTTTGTAATCCTGATGCAAAATTAGTTGTAGGGCGAATGTGGAGGTAATAAAAAGAGACTTAAGTTCAAGTACATCTGAATGGCTTGGGGTGCTGATTGAGGCGTAAGGGTTTGGTGCGGGTTTAATCTTCATTGTCCTGTTTGGGGTCCACGGGAGGTTGGTTTCTGTTGCTCCACTACTCTACTTATGATTGCTACTACTTTTTGATATCAGGAGTTGATGGGTGTGGAATCTGCTATGCAGGATCGATTAAGGGCTTGGGGTGCATGAACATATGACTGGCTTAAGTTAAAGTTCAGCGTTTCCTTTTGAACTAGGTATGGACTATGGGAAGAGGAGTGTGTTATTTGAAGCCATTGGAGCTTCAAGAACAGTGGTGCAGTGGGGTAGTGATTTTCTAGATCTGGAAAGGTCTTTAAATAACTAGGGAAGGAAGCTATGGACTGGAAATAGTTATTTGTCTTTTGTGGTGCCTTACGGATGGTGGTGGCTTATCTGTGGGAAGGAGTGATGGATACCAGGCCAGCTTGTCAAAACCTTGGGTCAATGCTCCTAAATAAACCAAAACACAAGCTACTTCTGTAGTTAATTTATTTATTTGTTAGTTGAGCATCCATTTTACCATCTCGCTTTTATCGTCTTCTATGCAGAGGTCTTTGAGGAAGTCTTAGAAATTGTCTCTTACATGACGTTTTTTTCGCCTACAATATCACTGGACATGTGGAGTCTGTGGCCTTTGATGATGGAAGCATTGGCTGATTGGGCTATTGATTTCTTCCCAAGTATGTTTGGTCATTATTGCATTGTTATACTTCAATTTACTATGAATATCCGCCCGCAAATCATTTACCTGCTTTGGTTTTCTTTGCATTGTATGCTGCATTTGCATTTCCAAAGTAAAGTTGTTTGATTGGTGGTACATACCTGAAATTAATATGGGAATGAGAATATGCCTTTATAGTGTTTTATGTGTGGGTAATTTATCGTATGAAAGAAATAAATTTCCCTGTTAAAATGGATGCGGCAAAACAAAAGAGATTAGAACTGTAATTTTTCTGAAATAGGAACATAGTGAAATTTACCATTGTGTAACTTCAGTATAAGTTGAAAACCTGTATATTAATAGTTAATTAACTTATTATGCGACTGAATGCATTTGGCGATCCTCATATGCTACCAGAAGTTTTATTCTTCATATTCTTTGGACATATTTGAAATGTCTTTGAAATATTTTAAATAGATTTCCTTCTTATAATGTAACTAAAATTTCACACCACACAAAAATGGAATTTTCAGTATGACACAAGCACATTCCGTAATAAAAACAAAAAAAAAAAGGCTACATCAGGGTGTAATTTTCAGTTTGTCTTTTTTTATTTCTGCAGTTCGTAATGAATTAATTGGACATGTAAGAGAGGAAGTTATACGGCGTATGGCATTGGTTGATAATAAAGTTTTAGTGGATGAAACAAAAAGAGTTTTGTGCTGAGCTGGAACTTTAGAGATACAGTGAGACGTTATTTTAATAAATATAACTATAACTGAATATGTGGAATTTGAATCCATAAAACAAATAAATACAATGGATTGGATTCATTACTTGGCTGATTCATGCAAATAAAGAGATGGATGTGGATGTTACAGGTTAAATTAGGTCTATGTATGTGGCCACTTGCTACATACATCTGTTCATGCATTGGCATGTAGGAGTATGTAGCAAAATTCCACCTTTTAGAAACAAGGATAATAAAGGAAAATCACGTTGAAAACTTCCAAGCTGGTTTTGAAAATAAGGCAAAATGATGAATATTATATTATTTTATTAGGTAAAAAGTGCTTCTTGGATTGTATTAGTGAACATTAACTAAATATTGGGCCTTTGGTCTATTCTTCTTCAATCTTGATGCCTCTCAAGATCGTTTTGTGGATGTTTTAGTTAAATGACATCTCTTAGTTTGAGTTGCGGGCAGTACTAATCAAAATGGTTCCAAGATGAGCGAATAGAAAAGTTAATTGTATTAGAAATTTCAAAGATAGGTAGATCATATAATGGTCTCGGAGCGGATATGACACCATACTGAATGGTGCAAAAAGATCCATAGAACCAATGCCAAGTAATTCGTTAAATACTTAAAAGTTGATTTTGGAAAAGTTAGTTCCCGGAGCGAGGGTTAATTTTTACTAGATATTTTGAAATGCTTCATAAATTGTCTTAAAATTTATTTTGGTGGGTAGGCATATCTGATTTTTTTTTTATGTTTTTTATACATCTAACTTTGTCGTGCTACAAATTGGGCATACTGTGCCGGTGTTCCCTTTTCCAAAGACCATTGATTAGAAACAATCTTCCCTATTTAGTAAGAACATTCACAGCCGTCTTTCCAAATGCTAGATTTATTTCATTTGATTTCTCAAATGAGAATTCTTGGATGAGAAATGTGCCACAATAGTGTTTCTATTTTTCACAGTTTGCTACAGTAGATTTCTGAATCGAGAAATGAACTATTCACAATTTCTTTATTAACGTGCCAATTTTTTTCACCAAACCTATAAAACCCTAGTTAACAACTGGAAAAAACATATATTTATATTCTATTGTGATATTATAAATATTCTACTAAATTTTTAACAAAATTTATAGAAAGACTGATGCGGGCAATTTGTAAAACTTGTATTTCTAATTGGAGAAATGGGTTTCTAGAAAGTGATATGTAGAAATTAAATGAGAAAGACTGATGGGAGGAAATTTGTATATCACGTGTTTCTTCGTTGACACTATTCACTATCTGTACTTGTTCTCACTCATTTTCTTCCATTCTTGTTGATTTTTTATATACTATAGACATCTTGGTCCCATTGGACAACTTTATATCAAGAAGCACTGCCCATTTTCTAAGTTGCAAGGAGCCAGATTACCAGCAAAGTCTTTGGAATATGATCTCATCTGTGAGTAATCTTTTTAAAGTCACTGCTTTGACCTATGAGCGTGTAGTTACTATTGTTGCCATTTTGTTCTGAATCTCTATCATTTGGTTTCATATTTCTGTATCTAGCTGTGTAAATTTTCTGTAATGATGGAATTTATTCCTTTTCATCTTTGTTAGATTATGGGAGATGAAAATTTGGAGGACGGTGATATTGAGTCTGCTCCTAAGCTCATTGAAGTGGTGTTCCAGAATTGCAGAGGGCAAGTGGATCAGTGGATTGAGCCATATCTTAGGATAACAATTGAGCGGTTGCATCGAACTAAGAAAGCTTATTTGAAATGCCTTTTGATGCAAGTGGTAAGTGAGCTAAGAGAAGACAACGTTCAATTGCATGGCGTTCTTTTGGGTTTAAGTTTATTTGTTTTCAAAATACTATGTGTTGTTGATCTTCTTGTTTTCTTTCTTTATTTCTGTATACACCTTGTCTGTAGAGTGGAACGTCTGATGCTCATTATGAGAAATAACACAGCTTACTCGTATAGTTCCAGTTTGCTGTACAAAAAAGAAGCGCCTTCAACTTCTTTCTATCTGTTGGTAGAGTACTGCAAGCTAGTACTTCAGTCTGCTTTACCAAATAGAGTAATAATAAAAAGCCTCCGGTCTTCTTTTCTTTTCTGGGTCACACACATGTAACCAGCATTCGAGGAAAAAAAGGAAGATGTAGTACTGGTTTTATGTTTTTATGGTGGTCAATCAGCTCTAAATTTCTCCAGCTTAATGGATTTTGGGATTGTAAAAACATGGCCTTGCCTGTCCGCCTATTCAAATGTATGTTGTGTATGGGTTCATATCCGTGTCACCAGAAAACACTAAGATGCTGGCGAATCGTGATTTGGTAAACTTGTTCTGAAATGTAGTATACTTGCCGTACCAAATTGATAGATTTAGCCATCAAGAGTCCAATCCTTAAACCTTCCTTTTTGAGAGAAATTTATGGAATACTGGACTATATTCAGTTCGGCCATACTTCAGAAGAATCGTTATTTTGCATCTGTAGGTGTTATATGCTCTTTTTGTTTGCAGATTGCCAATTCTCTTTACTACAATGCATCTTTAACACTCAACGTACTACAAAAGCTTGGATTTGCCACGGAAGTTTTTAACCTTTGGTTCCAGATGTTGCAACAAACTAAAAAGAGTGGAATGCTGGCTAATTTTCGGAGGTTAGTTCCTTCTTTTTTTTTCATTCAAAGTCTAAACAAGTAACCCTTCTTCTTAATTGAATTGTATAAGAGATTAAATGAATTTTTTCTTATTATGGCACTTGAATGTAATGGTGTTATTTTAGAGAACATGATAAAAAGGTTTGCTGCTTGGGGTTGACATCTATGCTTCCCCTACCTGCTGAGCAATTGCCAGCGGAAGCTTTAGGACGTGTTTTTGTGGCTACTCTTGATCTACTTGTTGCCTACAAGGAGCAAGTTGCAGGTAGGTTTGCTAGTTCTATTGCTTTCACTATAATTTTTTCTTCTGATTTTTTCTAATGAGTATACAAAGTAATGATATGCTAAAAATGTGATGGAAATGCATAGTATGCACAAAAAAATAAAAATAGAATAAAATAAAAATGTAAAGAATTTCTAGTAAGAGTAATTGACTTTCCTATATGGGAAATAGTTCTACAATATGATGGCAATTTATATTAATTATTATTATAATAATAAAATATCTAAATGACTCTGAAAGGTTATTACTGTATAATTCTTCTACGTGTCATACGTTCTTACTTCGTCCCAATCCACTCTTGGGCAGAGGCTGCAAAAATAGAAGAAGCTGAAGATGAGGATGACATGGATGATCTGCAAACTGATGATGACGAGGATGATGATGGGTCTGACAAGGAAATGGCAGCTGATGCTGAGGATGGGGATGAAGCAGATAGCACAAGGCTTCAAAAATTAGCTGCGCAGGTCTGCGCATTGTTATTCAATTTTTTTAATTGACTAAGCAGTTGCATGCCATCCATCTTATACTTCACTCTCGTAATTATTTTTCATTCTAGTTATTACCTTTTCATGTTTAACCCCTTTTTATTGGAGAAACTGATGTACTATCTTCTAGGATATGAATAACACGGTATAGAATTAACTAAACTTTAACCGCTTTTCTTTTATCTGCATTATAATTTTTCTGTTTCTATTAATATGTATTGCAGGCAAATGCTTTCCGATCTCATGATGATGATGACTTTGACTCAGACGAAGATGTCAGTGATGATGAAGATATGCAGTCACCCATTGATGAGATTGACCCTTTTGTTTTCTTTGTGGATTCTGTTAAAGGTAAATGTGAATTCTTTGTATTTCTTTGTGATATAAGTAATCTTTTGTTGTATGGTTTTGGCTGATAGAAAACTCTCCTCTTGTTAAAATTCTGGGCCAAAGCTTTGCAAGCAATGGATCAATTAAGGTTTCAGAACCTTACACAGACACTCGATTTCAAATATCAAGTGCTAGCGCATGGTGTTGCTCAGCATGCTGAACAGAGGAGATCAGAGATTGAGAAGGAAAAATTGGAAAAGGCATCTGACTCTGGTGTTGCTGCGTCATGATTTGTGTGGCTTGGATTTTTCTTTTTTCAGCTTCGTTCTCTCAGTGCTCTGGCTTGCTCCATTTGTTGACTAATAATTTTGGGATGCAACTAAGAGTTTTTGGTTGGGTCATGGGTGAGGAAAGAAATATATGGAGTAGGGACTTGGCTATTATTCTACGGCAGATGAAGCCTTTCCCTGCTTGTTGCTCTCCATGTGTTTTAGCTTGTGAAACATTCATACAGAACTCAAATATCCAGTGTGGTTTATTCGGAATCACAATCTGGTTTGGGAGGGTGATTGTGCATTTGTGATGTGTGGGTCATTTCATATCATTTTTTTGTTGGAAGAGGGCATTTCTATGGAAGATATGCAATGTATCCTCTTTCATCTCAGTTTTGGTTCTCATTCCTGTCTATGAATACATTATTTATTGAGGTTTTCTTTGTTCCTCTTTCTTTTTTGTCTTTTCTTACTGTTGTGGGGTTTAGGTCAAAGGGCTTGATGTAATAACAATTTATTCATTTACATGCAGATTAATGCGAAGAGATTTGTTGGTTGTATAATTTATTGTTCAGTATGCACTCGACATTCTATGTAGATTCCTTTTCTGAAATTATAGTGATGAAGATAGAATCTGCACGTGTGCAATGTTGAAAGTTGAAGCACACGTGACTGCAACCCGAGGAGGTTCCAGCTCTGGCTTCCACTGCACAAGGGTTCACTTATGCGGGGTATGATTAGCTAGACATTCAGTTTTGTTTGAAGTACTGGTGGCTAGCCAATTCGACTTTGTTCTTGCATGTACATATTTTCTCAAAACTGATTGAGAAAAAGTTTAGCCTAGTGCTACCTTCGCTATAGCTTCATGCGATCGTAAGCATTTACTGATGCAATTTTCGTAATCCTCATTCAACCAACCCTATCAAATCCCATTAGTTCATGCCTTTCTTGTACTAGTATATGTATATCTTTCAATGGCTGTTTCTCTACAAAACTGTTGCTTCCTTTTTCTTGCTTATTAGTTTACCATGCTTAAAGCGAAAGTGTTATGATGGTACCTGTTAAAAGGAAGAAGAGGTGACTCTAATAGACGAAGAACAAATAGAAAAGAAAATTTACAGTTCCCGGTAACTAAAAATGCCAAGTTGGCCAATCTAGTTTATATAGTAAAATAAGTGAAAAGTTGAACTTGGTACAGGTTTTTAATGTTTTAGCTTAAGCAGAATCTTAACTGCCTTTGTCTTCACTCTTTATTTGCCCTTTTCTTTCAGTGCTTGGTACATGACAATGACTCGCTCGATCATCAATCTCTTCTTTGAAAAGCAACAGCTCAAAGTTTTGTTTCTTACACTTTCACTTTCCAAAATATATCTACCCAATTATTGAAACGTCCCAGAAATTCTATACTAAATTATTTGCTTTATTTGTCTTGCATTGTAGTTGCATTGGTGTTAGCAGGTATATACTGTGGCGTTATCCTTCTTATGATAGATGTATACACTAACATGTGTGGGCTTAGCGTGGTGTGCATAGTGTTGTTGTGTAGAGTGTAGTATGGGTTTTAGCATTGAGAAATGTGTGGATATTGGTGTTTGAGAAGTATGTGAAGTAGGTGTTGAGAGGCATTAGTGTTAATGCCTTAGTGTTGAAAAGTAGAATTTTGGAAATTAAATTCTGCAGGGGAATAAATTGACTTATAGAGGTATATGTCGACTAATAAGGTATCAGTCTACTAGTGAGAAGAATATATCGACTGATTGGGTGCACAAAAGTTGCACAGAGTTCTGTTTCTTAGGTAGGGTGAAATAGTCGACTATTAGAACTTATATGTAGTTTGATTTAATACATGTCGATTATTAAGAAGTATATGTTGACTGATTGAAGTGTGTTAAAATTCCAGTGGATTCTATTTTCTGTTTAGATGAATATTTTATCTGATAGGAGGTATATGTCTACTTCACTTCTTTCACATTCTCATTCTACAACACTACCTATTATCAACTATACTATAGCCTACATATGGCCTTTATATTGAATCAAAAATGTGCTTAGCCTGTATACAACTTGTATATCAATACAAAGTAAAACTATGTTTACATCATAATAAAACAAGATGCATGTTTGATCTGCCATAATATATATTACAATATTTTCTTATCTAATACAACTCTAGCCACTTAAGACAAGAACATGAAGCAATACAAAATAACAGCTATAATATCAACTACACTATGCCTCAAAAAATAATACATCATGAGTTGAGGCTACAACACAAAATAGTTAAATCTTCTATAACTCCAAAAGATATATACATGCATCTGTGAATTATAAGGCCCCAAAATTTGAAAGCACTATAGCACATGTAAATTCTATTTATGATGTAACATTTTCTAAGTCAATAAAGAGAATATGTTGCTATTATTCAA
>MKEJ01098884.1:0-15181 GCA_001753735.1 Embelia ribes | reverse complement strand
GACACATTGTACAAATTTAGAATTTCTAAATAAAATTATGCCAAAAGTAAACACCTTTTGTAAAAGAAATATTATTAAAAATATATTTTTTTAAATTTGTAAATATTATCGTAACAAAATTTCTCTAAACCTAAATATTGGAAACATATAAAACATATATCCAAAATTGACTCTATGCATGAGAACAAAATGATGAATATTATAACTAAAAAGATAAAATATGTTTATGTTGAAAATAGTTGTTCCTTCAATTATTTTTGCTCTATTTTTGTCCTCATAATTAATTGAGATATGTCTCCTGAATTTAATATTTTTAAATAATAAACTTGTTATAAAATTCTATCAATCTAAACTTATTGTAAAAATAAAACTCATTAAATTATCTCATTTTATTGAGAAATATTACCATAATAGAATTACTCTAAATATTGTTAAATATAAAATAATTAAGAATAGATTAAAATTAAAATCAATTAAAAAAAATTTCCCAGTGACTTAAAGCCATTTATAAGCAATGGAAATATATATAGTGACCAATATGTTATTATTTTGGTATAAGTTAGTCTTTTTATGATATTTAATTTTAATATTTTCTTCTATTTTGAATATCATATAATTTTAAAAATGAGTAAAAATTATAAAAAGTACTAAATATATAATTTTTCTTAAACTTTGATGGCCAAATTTCTTCATTTTCAAACTCTAAGAATTATTACTATTATAAGTGAAACCATTGACACCAAAAAAATTATTGTTGAAATTATGGCGGACTATTATTATAATTATCCCTAGCAATATTTTTAAAATAGAAATTGTGGATAAATGGTTATATATATTTTGTTAAATACATTAATATCCTTTTTTTTTTCAAATTATCAACTAAAATATTTGTAATTTTGTAACAATGAGAGAAATACTTTTGAATTATAAAATAGAATAAAATTTATATATTTTTTGCAGTAGAGTTAGATGTATCATGCATGCTAGCATGCTTGTATATGAAAATAAATCTACCCACTCAATGGAAAGTTTTATCTTTACTTATTTATCTCTGCAGTGTACAAAAATTATAGTGGCTCTTTATTTTGTACAGGGTTCCCTCCTTTTGCAAACCACTTTATCTTTTGGGTATAATGATCATTGCCCACCACCATGGCTGACCAACTTAAGTAAATCTCAGACCACCTTCTTCCCCACAACACAGATCCCAGTCAGAGATCTCTGAGTGAAATTGATTCCAAAAACACAGCTCCAATTTTGTAGCATCGCCATACATCACTCTCGGTAAGTGATCTCCTTCTACTCTGGCAATTCACAATTTTACATATGCTTGTTGTAATGAAATCTGGAATCATCAATGTGCCGTTTTGTATGTATATAAACTCAAGCAAGTCAACAAGAATAGATAAAATTGTCACACCGAAAACATTAATAATATTCCACTCCATAATATAAGGTCACATTATACAAAAAAGGGTCAAAGGACTACCGTAGTTTATTCTATACCAAACCACACCTTGAGAAAAACAGAAACCGGAAGTTCAACACAATTTCTTGAGCCTCCTCTTCATTTTTTTTGGGTTTTTTTTCCTTCTTCTTTTTTCCTTCTTCTACACCCCTCTTCCAGAAGGGTTGTATACAGGCTAGTTGCCAGTATTTACTTACAAACACCAAGAAAGATACTCAAATTATACACAAAAAATGAGCGGAGAAAGGAAATTCCCTATCCCGATCCCACGCTAAAAATTAAAAGAATTGCACACTTTGAAAGCAATACTGACACGGGTATTAGGGTGTTTGCTAACTCTTTAGGAGAACGCAGAACATGTGGGAAGATCTGTCATAATTCTAGGAAGCACCGTAGCATTCTAGAATCAGATGACAGATCTCAGGCCTCTATTTAAAAATCAGGTCGAAATGACTGCGATCTTAAAAAAAAAATAAAGAAAAACTCATATATGGGTGAACTTTTGGCTTCATATGCCAAAGCCTTTGGGTAAGTTGTCACGCGGAGATAGAGAACTATTAAAATAGGCCTGAAAAATTGGTCACAAACTCTGGAGAAGGGCCCTTTTGCAGGGTGGAGGCTGCGATACATTGTTGCTGGGATGACAAGATGGAGACTCGATTCCAAGTGTTTTCAATAAGAACTGCCTCTCCTGAAAAATGGGCCGATATATACTAATCAGCGACCTCAGATGAATTGACAGAAATTACGAAAGAGAAGGATCTAAGCATATTGCATAATTGTTCCACAATTTTGTGATTTAACCAGAATCATGTCAGATTGAGTTTGTGGTGTTATATGTTTATCACATAGCCACATATACACTAATTCGTAGACTCTTGTCAGACATAGCAACGGAGAAATTGGGCATAGAGGTCAAGACTCTGGTAGAGCTGGAAATTTGAAAATATTTATATAAATTGAATTTGCCGTGCAGTTAAACAGTTATAAATTAAGCTATTAAAAATAGCATGTTGATCTTAGAACTGATTGCTTAAATAGGAGCATGAGCAATTTGGCAGGTACCTTAGGTATAGAATTGTGAGCTCAAAACATGCGTGGATGGTAGTACTTGGAAACATGAAGAGTACTATAATTCTTACCATTTACCTCTGGTATAGCATAATGGTGCAAAACCAACTGGAAAAGGGCAAAGGGAAATTGTTTTTAAAGACAGAATAGAAGAACTAGAGGGGGGAGTGACTGTTGAACAAGATCTTTGGGAACAGTCAGACACTACTCAGGCATATTTCAAGCACATGCCTAGATGTGTTTTATGAATTTGATTACTCATCAGAAATGTTTGTTGAGCAAGGGTGTCCATCACAAAAACTAAGTATATGTATGCAACGATGATAAAAGAACATCATCACTTGTAGCAAAATTGCATATAAACTTAAAGCTTAAATTTTCTGATTAACACGGGAAAATACCGAATTATCATCATTGTTGGACTACAGCTGCACCATGTAGTTCATCATATTAAGAGAGTAGATTTTTTATTTTATTTGGTCTGTACAGGTCTCACAATGCATATTTCTATTGTTTGAAAGCATATCAGAAAACCTAGATACAGGTAAAACAACATATACTGAAAAAATGGTGATGTTTTTTTTTTTTTTGTCAAGTCTATGCCATCTCATGTTGCATGTTCAGTCTTAATTGAATAATACAGTCGCAGCCTAGCTGTATGTGTCATATCTTTTAAAATGTTCATGATCATGCTATACAAAAACAGTAGCCTTTTGGGAGTTTACATCATTCCATTGTTTATCAAGTTATATACCCTTGTTTTCTTATTTTTGTGGTTAAGCTAGGACAATTCCTCTTTTACTTTGTTGCCTCATTGAGGACAATCCACTCCATCATTCAGGTCCAGGGATGTCAAAGTGAGCACATGGCATGATAAGCAAAAAATTGTGAGTAGATGTAAACAACAGTTCTTAAAAAACTTACACTTTCTGAAAACTTTGGGCTAGGAATTCCTGAAGCTATTGGCCTAAACATTGGCGTAACTTGAATGGGAGAGCCAAATTCCGTGCTTGAGAAGGCAACGATGTCTCCATCCTGGCCTTTCAGATCATCACAAGGTTGCAATATATCTGGAGCATTAAAGAATTAAAGATTGCAAACACACACTTAGGTAGGACTCTCGACTACGCAACAAAGAAAATTGAACCATGTTTCTGTTGAAAAAGAAAACAAAAATAAGATACCTTGAATTGTGCTTGAACCAGAAAGAATTCCATTTTCACAATCCCCGATATCATTCGGGCTGCTGCCTATATGATTTGGTTGTGACTCAGCCACACTGTCCTGATAAATTGCGCATTTCTCACCTTGATCACTTTGTTCCATTTTGTCACCTGCGGTTTCAGAGATTACAAAAGTTGAACCTGTACTATACTCTGAGCTGCCACCAGGATCCTCCTCTAATTCATGTGGCCTACAAAAATAATTGGCAAAGAAAAAGAAACATGTTTAATTTATATTTAGAACGACTGTTTCCAGCAGTGTTGAGCTTATGAATACCTCCAACATGTTTGACTGCCATCGTTACTACTCCTCAAATCCTCTATCAAGTCTTTGAAATCTTCAAGTTGAAAATCGATGTCCGAGATTCTAAAGTCAAGCATATCAGTTCCTTTGGCTTGATTGAGAAAGTCTTGAAGAACCTGAAAATTTGCATGTAAGAGATGTAAACAAACAGAATGTGTAAAATGTACAGGTTATGGTAATTTTATCAGTTCAAAGGCATACTAATATTCCCTTCCCACCAAGTCACTATGAAATGCATTTCAGTTGATGGCACAGGTTATGTTTAATTAATTAGTACAAAGTGCATGGACGATAGATTTGGTTTGCATGCAATGAGGCCATGGTCTCTCAGATATATCTCATCATAAGATTTTACAGTTTCTTCTCTTGCAAACTTTTGATAATTTTCACTCTAATATTTCCATATTAATCACTCTTCTTATTGGGTAATTGAAATGCACCAATTTGGGAAGATCTAATCCATAATGGGGGCTTGTATAGACACACATGTTGGAACATCTTTAGACTATAACAAGACTGGTAATTTCAGCTAAAGCTCTGTTTAAGAGGTGTCCAGATATTAAAGCATCCTCAATTAACCTTTCTAGGTAGCTTTACATGTTATCATAAGTTCATAACATGTAACGAGGGGACTTAAAGGCTAGTGAATACTTTTGAGAGGCTTAACATCATTTAGACGTTAGACTAAAATAATATTCTTCAACACTAAAAGTCATCAAAAAAAATCTCCCAGTAGAACCTGAAAAATAGACACAAAAAAAAAAACAAAAAAAAAAGAAAAACAACAAAACAAAACACAAGGACATAATAATAGAAGCAAGAAAAGGGTGTCAGTCACCTTCCATGCATTTTCAAGACTCTGGTCCGTGTTCTCGGTGTTGACTTTGATTGCGAGGGAGCTGAGCAGCTCCGCTTGTTGCAACAAGGCAAATATCTTTGGATCATCCTTTTTCAGAAATGTTCCTTGGACCTTGTTAACTTCTGCTGAGATCAGGAACCCCACAAATCATATATATAACATCAAGCCAAATGACCAAATACTTTGCAGACAAAAGGAATCAACTAATTTGAACAAATTCAAAACAATTGATAATAGTCAATAGTGCATTACACAATGTTCATCAAGATTATCTCGTTTGGTATCTCACCATCTGTAAACATCTCCTTGGTGTTGGCATTATGGTGAGAGGATATATTTACAGCCCTATTGGTGTTCTGCTCCAGCACTGATAAAGGAAATCTCAGCTGCTTATTTCTCACTGCTCCACAGTCCTTTGGTGGTACTTCGAATTTGTTGGAGTTATCTGTGAGATTAGAAACTTGGTTCCTCCTATATGCAATGATAAAACATATTACTTTAACAATGTTGAATCTTGTACAAAATCGATGTAATCAAGGGTAATTTGCCATTAACTGTAGATTGTACCTTGTCTTTTTCAAAGGTGGTGTTGTTTCTGGTGTGCTAATTGTACCAGACCTGTTTTGCAATATAACCCTTTTGTTGTTTTGATTCATGTACGAAGTGTTATTTTCTTTGGCCATGGCTTCACTTTTAGCCCTCTTCTTGCATAGAGTTGTAAACCGGTTCTTCACAGCATTGTCAGTTCTACAACAAGAAGAATAATTAAAGTCCTAATCACAGCCAATTTTTTCAATTTTGGGAATGCAGAAGGAACAAAAAATGGATCTTGGTATACCTTCCGGAAACAACCTTTGCTATTTCAGTCCATCTGTTACCAAATGCTTTTTGAGCCTGAAGTTGATAGTACGCTATTAGATTCTCAAGATGATTTATGGAATCGCCGATATGACAATAAACATAGTGTTGTTATGCAAAGATCATGTATATGCAGATAGGTCCATGGCTTTGTCAATACACGGAATTGCCAATATGACAATAGGATCAATGCCCAGGATCTAACACCATAGTGTTTGTACAGTTTTGTACATGATTGTCATAATAAGAATAATTTTCCTTCTTAGTTTCCGATAAACTAGAAAAGTAGTTGTTCCAGAATGAAATTAACCAAAAAACATCGATTACAGTCAAGTTTTTTGAAACAAATCTGCAGATAGGTCTATCGCTTTGTCTTTGTTCTCTCTCTCTTTGCACTAAAGTAACAACAAAGAAGGACGACGTACTTCACACAAGAGCATGTCTTCCTCCGGAGACCATCCACCCTTCTTGAAATTGGTATTCAAGTACGTATACCATCTGCGATCATATCGTCACACCACATCAGCATCCAATAGCAAGACATGTTTTAATGGAAAAAAAAATTATACAAGAAAAGGTAATTAGATAATTTCAAGTTAACCTTCTTCTGCATTGCCTGGTTGTCTTATCTTTGAACTTCGACGCAATTATCGACCAACTGCAAATTATAAGGGGAAAATCGATTTTAACTAGTAGCAACAGCGAACTGAAAATGAAAATCTACTACAAAATCGTACTTTCCAGTTCCATGGGTTCGGATTCGAATTTGATTGCAAAGCATAAATGTTACAGCAAAAGAAAAGAAAATAAAAACTGCTAAAAATTAAAACTTTTCACCTCCTTGGGTTCGAAATTGATTGCGAAGCGTAAATACTAGTGTCAAAGACTGAATAAAAAATGAAAAGTATAAAAAAAAAAAAAAGAATTACATATTCGAAATGTAAAATACTATTAACAGCAAAAAAGAAAAATGAAAACCTGCTAAAAAGGTAACAAAAATCCTAGTTTTCAATTCCTTTGGTTCGGATTTGATTGCAAAGTATAAATTCTAGAAATAACAAATAACCGGAAATGAAAAACTGCTTAAAAAATTTCAAAAAAATCATACTTTTCAGTTCCATGGGTTCTGATTTGATTGCGAAGTATATCATCTTCCTGTAATCCAAAAAATAGTTCATTTTTTTTTTCACGAATTATCCAATAAATATATAACAAAAAAGAATAAATTAATCAATCAAACGACTATAGACCTCTTGAGACCACGAAACTATGCGACGCCCCTTGGGCTTCGCCACGTCACCACCATCAGAACCACTCTTCTTCATAGTCTGCATAGCTCATTTATCCTCTCTCTCTCTCTCTCTCTCGCTCTCTTTCTGTCTGCGTGTGTGTGAATCCTAAAGTGAGAAACTGTTTTATAAACACAAAAAGGGCTTTTTTCTATATAAGCCTCTGTTATCCCCCAAAACAGAGCTTTATCAATGACCTTTGATCTCGATTATTCACAGAATCAAAATTAAGAGCTCGAATTGAGTAGTACCTCTGGGATAGGAAAAATAGATACAGATTATTATAGCTTCGTATGTATGTGTGTATGTAGGTAAGTATCCGTTAATCTCTCTCTCTCTGTATGCGTGTGTGTGAGAGAGAGAGAAAGAGAGAGAACTACGCCTGACTACGGCGCTGTGTGTGAAAGTATACTGATGAGAGAGAGAGAGAGAGAGAGAGAGAGAGAGAGAGGGCTTTTGATTTGATTTTTCTAGTAGTAGTATTTTACTAGTAGTATTATTATTGTTTTAATTTTTTGGCAGAGGATAAAATAACGGAAAAATGGTTTTGGGCGCGGGGGTAAAAAGGGGAGTTTTTGAAAAATAACGCTGAAATCCACGAGATCATAATTAATTGCAGTGAATGACTGAACCCAACTAAATGTTTGAATTGTATCCATAGGGGCAAAGAGTTTTAACACTCTCAAAACAATAAATAAATAAATAAATGTAGGAGTAAAGCATAACCATTCAATCATAAGAATATAATTTTTTAAATAAAATTATAAAATTATCTCTAAATTATTTTATTATAAAATTCAATTTTTGTGGCTAAAATTTATTTCATCCTTCCATTCTCTTCGTCCATCTATGGCTAAGGTGGCGTGTGTATGCATATCTCTGTTGTTTGAATTACTTTCCCTTTTTTAAGTAAATTATATTATGCCCCTTGAGGTTTTCCAAAATATACTAGAATGGAAGATGATAGGGTGGAGTGAAATCACCAACCCCAAGAATGCTGAGAACTTGATTCGGCTCAGTGTATAAAAGGCACTAAGAGAATTTAAGGATTAGCAAAGTCATGCCATTGTTCGATATTTGGAATAGATTCATGAGGTAGGTTATCTCGAGGCTTCGAGGGGTATCCGAAAGTGTGGGTAACTTTTGTGCTTAAATAAGTACGGGAAAGTTAGAATGTAAAGTGTAGTGTACTAAATGAAATGTTTAATTGATTATTAAATATAAAGAGATAAAGTAAAGTGTCTCCTTAGCTGACAAGTAACAATACTATTTATGGTATAATATACTAGAGATCATGTGGACAAATTATAGAAAATGACAAGATTGATCCTCGAATTCTTCTCTTATTCAAGCGCGTGGCTAAGAAATTGAAAATTTGCCCAATGAGTCTCTCGTGTATGTAACTTGTACATCTGCATGCCCATCCATTTTTCAAGATCTCTGAAATTATATTTTCTTTTTAAATCAAATCATATATAGGTTTAATTTACATAAAATATCCTTCACTTCCTTCCCTTGGGTTTATTTATTTTCAAAGATAACAATTAAAAAAATAAAGAAATGCCTTCATATTTTTTTTTTTTAAAAATAATTCATTTATATACATAACTATTAATCATCATTATTATCATCTAAGCCTTAAATATCCGAATAAATTGGAATAGGCTAAATAGAATAAAATAAAAAATCACATAAAACTATTAACATGACTGGCTATAGAATACATTTATAAGAAAATTATTAAGAAGCTATAGAATGGCTAATAATTAATAACTATTTTTGGCACTTTTATGGGTCATTTATAACATTTAATATGAATTCCATCTGTCCATCAAAACCTTAGAAATAATTAAAGTCCAATAAACATATAAAACTCATCAAATAATAAAATTTTAAAAAAAAATCGGAATTTTATAAATTATCATAAACCTCGTAGGGACAAAGTATAATTTACCCTTCTTATTTTATTACTAGTTATTATCGGAACAACGCAGTGGGTGACGTTTTTCGTGACCCAACCTCTACACAAGCTCAAGAATAAATGAACAGAGCCTAGCTGGCAATTTGGTTATTTTGAATTCAGCCTTAATAACGGTCAATGTTTCTGCAGGGGAGTACTTTTTTAGGCAAATTACGCTCTGCCCCACGAGATTTATGACTATTTTAGTACATCTCTTGGGCTCTCTCAAGTTACACATTGCAGGCGATGTTCGAATTGTGTGTAATATATTTTTTTTATCAAAATAATTTTATTAAATTAATTTTAATAATTATTTTATGATATTTTATCTTTTTTGGTTATTTATAAATTTATATAAGGTTGATTGGTGAGATTTATAGTATGATAATAATTTTTATGAAATTTAATGTTTATTTAGATTAATTTTAGGTAAGTGAAAATCTTATTATGAAAAATAATTTAAAATTTTAATATTGATTGGGATAATAATTTTAAAATTTATAGAGAATCTTATACTGGTATAAATTAATTTATTAAATTATTTATTTACTAATAGTATTTTGATTCTTAAATATAATGTTAATAATTTCTATTATGATAAATTATTTTATAGTTATGCAGAGATATATAATATATTTTGGGGTTGTGCATGACTTTAAATGGAATTTAATTTTACTAATCTCTATTATGGTGAGTTGATATATATATGTATATAATTTTAATAATTTATATTATAGCAAGTTCATATATATGTATGTAATTTTAATAATTTCTTTTATATTAAGTCTTATTGTTTTAAAAATTTCACGAGACATATAATTTTACTAATTTCTGTTACGATAAGTTTTATTATTTTTAATTCCAATTTCATGGAACACGTGTCAAGCAATTGTAAGGACAACTATCGTGATTAGAGTAAAAGTAGTTGGAGGGGATAACTTTTATATACATAAGAAAATATCATTATTCACTCGCTTGGTTGTAACTTTTAAGCAAATAACTGAGTTTATTTTTGTTTAAGAAAAAAATTAGATGTATCCAGTTTAAAACTTTAAACTTATTTAGTCCCAAACAAAAAATAATTAAGTTGTGTAGATTTTAAATAAAAAAATTGATAATTTATAAGCTGCTAAGCCATTTGTTTCAAACTAGGGGAAGCCAAGCAACCAATTTGGTAGCCTATACCTCTGACTATTTGAACTAAAAATTAATAATTAAGAATTTTGCACTTAAATTTTGGAACAAAAATATCAAATTTGACTGTGTTCTCTTATGTTGGTTTTCAATTTAACGTTGGAGAAGCAATTGGCATGGACTATCAATCGAGCAACTCCTTAGATCCAATACATTTTGTCCGAAAGGTTGAGGCAAAATGACAAATGAGGGTTGAATATTAATTATCGCAAATAACTTATGTAATTAATATGCAAAATACTCATGGACTAATTTTAAGTGAAACAACTAATTTGTAATCCCAATATTTTCAATTACTCGTCTTGATCAATAGAATGGCTCACAACCACCCATTTTGTTGCGTAAGAATTATGAAGTACGGACAAGAGAAGTAATTTGGTTTTCATTCTAATTGTTTTATTATAACTTGTTAATAAAATATTTATAATAATTATTTATATAAGTAAATATTGTATCGTTTCCGAAAACAAACAAATGCATCATGCTATTTCTTCAATCCACCAAACTATTGGTTTTGGGAAATAATAAAAAAAAACCAAGAAAGGGATAGGTAATATCATATTTTCAAATGTAAGTCTAACTCATATTATGAGCTAAGAGACAACGTATTTTTAGACAACACAAAAATTTTCCGAAATGATCATAATCTAATTTACCTCCACCCGCAATTTAAATTTTTTCTATATCAATGAGTTTGAATAAATGATTCATGCTTGTAAGAAAATGTTTATGCACTAAACCTCAAGGGTGTAAGAAAGTTCCTCATCGACGGTGGACGAAAACTCTTCGCATAGTGTAAACAAGTTCACTATCGATGGGATGGTTCTAATTGGATCCGGGGATGCTTAGCAATTTCTGGCAAGCGTATATTCGCCGTTGATTTTCAAATCAATATAATAAAAAGTAAATTGATTTAATTAAAAAAATTAAGCGGGATTCAACTTTTTAATCTATACTGTTAATTTAATAACGAGCGGTTGAGATTTGTTTTAGTACATGAATTGATAAGTACAACTGCTCAAAAATCCCCTTGCTCCCATTCCTCACTAGGTTCTTGTTCGTTACCTACATGTTAAACTTGATCATTCCAATTTTCTTACTCAAGTTATTAAGGGTTTGTTTAGTCATAATTTTGAAGTATAAAAATAGTTTTTTTGGTATATAAAGAAGCGTATTCATCTAGCTTAAAATTTTAAAATTTTCTAAGATAAAATAATAAAAATAAATAAATTAAATAAAAGTAGGAATATAATTTTAGAAGAGATAGTATTGTAGCAAAAGGGGAGTGTGATGTGATGGGAGGGGGGAAAAGCACCCCCCTTTCCCAAACTGAGTCTTCGTGTGAGATGCAGTAATAAATCAAAATTCAAGGCTAACCCTATTCCTCCTCTTCCATGTACCTTAGGCTTAACTTAAGGGCACATCACCATCACCTGTCTCGTTTCCACTAAGGTAGGGACCATTACAACTGTCGTTACACCCCCTCCTCCATGTGCCTACCAATCCATCACACAATTCTCAACAAACAATGACATCAACGGTACTAGTACTAGTCCTAGTCTTGGTCCTGGTAGTAAATATTAAAACAATGTTACTTATGGTTTGGCTTATTCACATTTATCATCTACCAATTTCAATTTCAAATAATTCCAACTGTCAATTATCCACCCCTTTCCTTTGTTGGCCTCTTCTTTCTCCCCTTCTTTCTGTGTTCCAAGTGTATTTATTTTTCCAAAGAAAAAGCTGGTGCCATGGTGCCAAAACGGAGCCTTGACATAATAATTATAATTACCAATACGGGCAGGCGTACAATTGTGAATAGTGGCTTCAATATTACCACAAAATTAAGACCCAATTTCAATTTTATACAAAAAATAAAAATAAAAAAAAAAAAAAATTCCACAAGAACAATGTCCACGCTGGAGAACAAAACTGGCCTAGGGGACATTAATAGATAAAGCCAGAATAGCCACCACCCCCCCAACCAAAGTGTATAAATCGGTAGTTGCCTCGGGCAGTAAAAATAAAAACACCAACGTTACTTAAATTTCTCACTCTTTTTCTGGTTACAATAAGCAGGGAAATAGACTAGAAATATACATTGTTACAAGCACTTTTACAGTTCAGTAAATCTTCAGTAAAAAGACGTAAGAATACATATCACTCAATGTTGCTAACTAGATCCATTGCACTTCAAAAAACATGCATTACAAATACATTAACTATATAAGGCTAGCATAAAAAAAGAAAGGACGACGATAGAATGAGATCATGTAGCATTTCAGTGCTGACCTGTAAAATAATGAATGCAAACAATGACAATCACGTTCGCAAGCGTATTAACGAGCAGGGAAAAAAAAAACTAGGGATGGTAATCCTCAAGGATTGATGTTGCACTCCCGCAAATACGGATGATCATAATCAACATATCTTGCCCAATAGCTCCTGAATTTGGGTATCCCTATCTCCAGCCATGGTTTTAAGTTGCCATTGTAATGTAGGACAGCAGCTTGCTCAATTTCTTTTTGGCCGACATTTGGGTTGTAGCCGAGTCCCAACACATGCCACGACCGATCAAGCGGAAATGTACGATTCCAAAACGTAATTAGGCCAGGAGGCAGAGTCCCCAACTTCCACAGTTGTCTATCATGGTTCTGCATATATAAATTCAATTTTGCTCATACTTCTACTCAAGTTCCATTCCAACCAAATCTCAAGCCTTATTCTTTAAGGTAGGAATGTGCATTCGATTTGGTCTTTGAAAACTTGCATCAGTAATTTGACAAATCAAGACAATAAAAAAAGGAGTAATAAGAATATCTGCTTGATGAACCCAAGACAACTCAAGTATTGAAGTCCTCCAACTTCAGATAAACACAAAAAATCTAATTTCAAATTTCAATTCCATACTTCAAAGATTAAAGGCATTGTTTTCATTTTTTTAATACAGTAAACAGAGAAAGAAGATTGCAGCTGACACCAAATAACTAAGCCACCTTCACTACTTGAAGTTCATGTACACGGGTTAACAACCTAGTCTTTGCCCCAAAATAAGAGAAACTTAGATAGCTAATTTTAAAAACTTTATTGTTCATTCGGACTAAATCGACAGGAAAATGACCATCAAACCACAAGAGTAAAGGACGTTGGAACGAATTTGATTTACCAGATTTTGCCATGAGTGGTACACTCCTGTGATGTTCTGCTTCTTCCATTCATCCAGATCAAACATATTCATTCCAAATGCCCACCCACAAGCACGTGGGCTAAAACTTTTGGCAATGAGAGGATTCGAAAAGTTGAGATAACGATCAAACCGGTGAAAGCTTTCCCCACAAGTCTCAACTACCCCAATGACTTTGCCCTTCATATCCAGAGACCAAAGAGCAGTTAGATCCTTCTGCACCACAATATCATCATCCAAGAAAAGCACTTTGTTGAGCTTCGGGAAAATCTCAGGCATGTAAAATCGCAGATGATTCATGATAGATAGGTACTTAGGGTTTCGGTACTTCATATTTGCATCAGAATCAGCATGCCGAATTTTAAAGTAATAATTGACCATGGATGGAGAACCCAATTGCTTGAGGACTGGACTGTAACTAGAATTCAACCATGTAAATTCCTCAATGTTCTGAACCTGTATAGTGGCTTTGCCCGGAGGATTTGTTAGGAACCACATTCTCATAGCCGCATAATTGAGCCTATCAGTAACGATATGGAAAACGTGGTTTGACGGATCCTGCCAAAAATCACAAGCAAGGGAGCCCAAAATAAGATTTCAGCATAAAGTGTGAATACGTATATGACCGAAGAAAGAAAGCTTGTAATATATATTAGGAACATATAAAGAGCCAGAAATTTTCAGATATAAACAGATCACAATCATACCTTAGCATGAGAAATGGTGGAATTCACAACAACTGCCGCTGCTAAGACGTTATCGGTGAAGAGGGCATAATGGTACAAGCTTGGAACTTCTATCTTGTTCTGATTGGGGAGGTTCCTTTCTGAAGAATTTAAGCTAAAGTATTCATTTGAAAGGCGCAAGGGAAGACAGTGTAGACCTTTGGGCAGGGTTTTAGCAGTCAAGTGTGTCAGAAACAGAGTCTGCTTCTTGTGCACTCGGAGCTGCTCTTCGGTCGAGTGAATCATAGCACGGAGCTTCTTAACCATAGCAGTGCAGTCATCTTGGATTTGCTTCCCTTTGGCCAAAGTTTGCTCCATTGCCTTCAATTTCTCATACGAACTGTGCCGACACAACATTGTGGAGGTGACAGACAAATAACCAAAGAACTTGAGTTAATAAAGATGGAAATGACACGTCTTCCCATAATTAAACCTTTTGAAGAAAATCTCACTTTCTAGATAGGTCAGAGTCTTTAGTAGCATCCCCTAGTGTGCGCTGAACTTCCTTCATCCGCAGTCGGAGCTCCCTTGTGAAGTGAGCATTGCTTCTCGTAGCTGCAAGGGAAAGATAAACCTTTGCCCGAATAAGCTGATCTTTAAGTTGCCGTACACGAGCATCTGGCATAACTATTGGTTGTTCCTTCTGTCTCTCAACTTTCCTCTTTTGAGGTTTTCCTTCGCCATCTTTACTAGATGATTTACCAGATTGTTCACCACGATTTTTTTCCTGTTGGATAGGAAAAAGAAGAAGAAGCCAGTAATAAAGCTAGGTTATAAAAGATATGAATCTAAAATCCCCTGCCTTGCAACTTCTAAAAGTGCTCAACTCAAAAAGGTTTAGGCTCCAAAGAATATATAATATATATGGACGGTCCAATGCATAAAGCTTCCGCATTACGGGATCTAGGAAGATTTGATGCATACAACCTTACCTCTGTTTCCAGGGAAGTTGTTTCCAACAGGACAAATTTGCGACTCACAAATCGCAATGGAGATATGTATGACTCTACTTACAGAAATTCAAGTTAGGGTTTTAAACACCACCA
>MKEJ01098877.1:0-17969 GCA_001753735.1 Embelia ribes | reverse complement strand
AGTTTATTGTGATTGTGATTGTGATTATGGATGAGTGTTGTATTTTCGCAATCGCACCTCTGGATTCCGGGTGCTTGGGATTTAGGGGCGCGACAATACATAGGTTCTTTGTCTCGCATATAGGAGCAAGAACCTATCTATACCTTCGCCCATACTACAGCTCTATCAGAGTATGCTATAAAATGGAATACATAATTTTGTGTCTACGCCAAAGCTAATAAGACTGCGTTAATACCAGTGCACCAAAAATATGTATAATAGTGCCTTATAAAATGGAATACATAATTTTGTGTCTACGCCAAATCTAATAAGACTGCACTAATACCAGTGCACCAAAAGTATGTATAATAGTGCCTAAGTATCTAGTGATACTCTAAGCCTACCTCCGCACCTACAAAACCATGCATATAAAAGTATGGTTAGCCAAGTTACTCTATGATAAAAGACAAATTAGGTTGTATGTATCATGAATGAATACATAATAATGCATAATAATTTCATGAGCATGAATGTAATTATGAGCATGAATGTTAAAGAATTTTATCGAGACTAGTATCACCACGCTTTTACAAATTGCTACGATCACCACCCGCTGGTGATACGACCGAGCCTTTATTGATTACCACCAGCTGTGACATGATCAATGGAAATATCTCATATCTAGTTTTTTTGCTTTCACGGTAAGACTGCATGACCTCATTGCTAAAATTTAAGAATTTTTTAATTTGATACTTTTGTGTCTAGAAAATGAAAGGAAAGTCATTCAATGCCCTTTTTTATTTATAAATCAATTACCTTTCTGAATTTCCATCCCTTCACCAATCCATGTGATACCACATAAAGGCAATGTAATGCATCTAGCTATACGATTAGAATGTATTAAAAGCCTATGCTATAAACATGAAATTAAGCTTTACATATATAGAAAGTCATGTTAATTCCACGCCATCCAACTACGCATATTCTACGCCTACGTGACATATGAATCATATTATTTCGACTATACATATTCTAAACTCATATGAGGTATCAATCACGTCAATTTGTCTATGCATATTCTATGCTTATAATACGTCTCCATCACGTCCAATTCAATTACACATACATATCACATTCAAGATGTATCATTCACGTCTACATACGGTCAAAGTCGTCAATTTTATATTAAAATTTGTTAACTGCCTTACCTAAAAAAAAGCTAGAAGTAGCCCCAAGACTTCCTACACAAAAGTCCCAAAATCGCCTCTTCTTTGCCCTTTGATTCGATCTAGTAGACGAACGAAAATAAAAACGCACCTGTGAGAGAAAATGGCCCACAAATGATAAGGAACAAGAATATCAACTTTGTTTTCTCGTACGAAAAGTGTATGAAAAATAACACAATGCTAGTGAATGAGATAAGAAATAAAACTTACCTCTTCTCGAATCCTACACAACAAAGATCAAGATTCTCCAATTATTTATCGCGTACGAGCCCCCAAGCTAGATGATTTAAGAATAAGAGATTGAAAACGTTTTATCACCACCACACTCTCTCTTTTCTCTCCTTTTTCAAAAAAAAGTGTAAAGTGGGGAGGCAAGAGAGGACAAGTGGTTAAAAAGTACGTTTTCGCATGCTGAAGTATCTAGAGAAATGTATGACAACACTGAGTCGCTTGTTTGACGCTTGTCCGCCATTAGGCACCCCTATGGACGACCTCCGAACACAGGTAAAAATACTTAAAAAAAAAATCAACTTTTGTCACAAAGTGAATTTCTAGATGGGGCTGTCCAAAGCCTTGCTAGACACCTTGTACGATGCCCTAAGCCCGTCTGACACCCTCTGGACAAGGCAGTATTTGACATGTTTGACTAAGTGTCTTACTTCCTTTTTTATACATTTAAAATGTATATAGAGTGTCCTATGCCTACGCAATACTACTCTATAACAACTACTCCCCATGCATATAACGCATAATAATATTAAATTCAAAATTAACATTATTATTAAAACATAAAATTTATTCCAAAATAAGGCAAATTTTTTTTTTAAAATACAACAAAAAAACCGGAAATGCTTCCAACTTGGTATTGGATACTAATTAGTAAAAGTGTTTCAAATATTCAATTTTTTGAAAAGTGATTTCTTAATTATTAGCTAAAGTCTAGTTTGTTTCCTGTGTAATGCTACGTTGTTCAACTATGGAAATATTATGATACATCTATTTATCGAACCCATAATGTTTCTTATGTGTTCTTTGTGCACTTCTATAAAGAATCTTATTAGCTTCTAGTTTGTACCCCAATTGTTTTTAAACTAAATTATAATGAAATACACTATTTGTTCTTTAGAAGTAACCAAGATGTATTTGTGATAAATTTCTTGAAATTTCCAAAGAGGAGTTACTTTGATTTCAGTAAAGTTCTTAAAAATGATTCATATAAGTTTCACATTCAATTATGTATTGTTTCTTATTCGTTTTGGCATCGATTCCTCATTTTTCGTTCCCTTATACATTTGTTATGTATTTATTGCTTTCGTTTATCCCAATGATTCTCGCTTCTGCTTCGGATTCGATAACTATGTTAACACCACACTAATAATTATTGAACAACAACATCAACAAATAGAAAAAGAAAATCCATAACAAAATACAAGCGACAACATCAACAAATAGCAACAAATAAAATCTGCTAGAAATACTCATGCTTGGTTATACTTTTTGCAGATATAAGTATATATTATTAATGAAAACTTATTTATATGTATATATGTGTATATATATATATATTATACATTATTATTATTTTATTACTTCAAATATTGGCGGTTCGGTTCGGTTTCGGTAGCTCATTTTATCCTTATTGGTTTTTAGGCAAATACAAGAAGGGGCGTGAATTATGTTCTTTAAAAAATTGATAAAAAAATCAAGTCTTTCGAAAATTTTGATTTTTACACAAGTAATCAACAAGATATAAATGAATTCAATATAATCAAATAATCAATAAATAAGAATATACAAAGAGTTTTAGGGAAGACAGAATGCAAACACAATTTTTATAATGGTTCGAGTAAAGATCATCCACGATCCCCTATGTCTACTCTCTCAAGATTTCTCTTGAGATTCCGTTATCACAAATGCAAATTATTACACCACAGATTAGCTTCTCGGGTGTCAATCACTCTACTTAAAACAACCCTTCAAATCTTATAGTATAACCTTACACAATTCACCAAGAATTGTAATCCGAACTCACTAAAAGTTCAATGTAAAACAAGACTCAAAAAGAGTCTCAATAGGAGTATTAGAAATGTGAAAAATTATAAGAATACAATGGTTTATGTGTCTCTTGAGTAGGCTAACATAATATTAGAATATAGGAACTGATTATGTGCTTGATTGAGGGTCGATTGCTCATATGATTGAAAAGTAGGTTTAGATCTTTATCTCTCTTAAATGATTGAGAATATGATTATCTTGATGATTCTTGGTGATTATATATATATAATCCTTAATTGATCATCTATTTATAGGTCTTGATGAAAAACTAGACATTTATAGCCGCTTCTAGCAGTTACAAACCTTGAAAAATATGACTATTGAGTTTAAAATACAGGTGGGTGCCGGCACTCCTCAAGGTGGTTGCCAACACTCCTCACTAATCTAAGCATGCTGGAAGCTCTTACAATTCAACTGGGTGCCACCACCTATATGATGTTGATGGAGTGCCAACATTCCTTTCTCTTTTAACCCATTTTTTGCTTCGAATTTGGTATTGATTAAAATACAAAAATTTTAAATCATTGAATTCTCTTTCCATAAAGTTAAAGTAGACTTTCATTAGATCTATGAGTTAAGAGATATACCCATTTTATGAAACAGGATTAGTTTTAAATGCTTAGACTATTATCTTTCATTTTGGCCCTCCTACACTTTGAACTGGATCTTTACCAAAACATGAAACTTGTTGATATATGAATTATATTTCTAGAAATATTTTGTAAACATCTATTGGATTTATGAGCTAGGAGATATGATTATTATGCCGAACAACTTTGATTGTCTACTTCTTTGAGACTTGTTTTTCTTCAAGGTATATTGTGTTTTGAGCTTGTAACTGACTTGTACCTTCACACAAACTTACTCAAACATTAATCTCTTAATAAAAATAGATTAAACTTTGTTTCCTTATACATTTGTTATCATCAAAATATATTTAATCAAAACTTCAGCCAAGAATCCCTAAAACCAAGAACTGAACCATTCATGTTCAATTTGGTGTTTCATTAACCAAACCAAATATTGATTAATTGGTTTGGTTTGGTTTACTTGCAATTTAGTTTGGTTTGAACTGTGTGAGTAGTTTGGTTGGTTTCATGAACACCCCTATGTAAAGTAAATTATCTAAAACCCTTGAAATAAACTCTATTTGGTCCAATATTAGAGACTAATCACCAACATCTACCGCGACTCCTTTCTGACATAATCTTATTCTCATCAATATGGTGGGATCGGTGCCGACTATTCAAAATAGATCATTTCAAATGGAGGCCGCGTGATTCGGTCACCCTTCATTTGAGGACATGGTTTTATGACAACTAAAGAGTGTGTAAGAATGATATTATTTCAAGCATAATAGAAAGATTGGAATCACAACATTTTTGGAAATATTTTCCAGTGAAAGAGGTGGTTAATGGCTCAACTTGGAGAAATCCAAAGCGCTTAGCTACCAACCCTTCGACATTCTTATTGGGTTTAGAGCTAAAACTTCAATAAGAATATCCTAATATTATCAATAGGAAAATTTTTGGTTTTAAAAATCACAAGTTCAAAAAATTACTTTGGGAGATAGGAATATGGGATTTTTTTCATACCTCAATCTTAGTTTGGCAATGGTGAAATAAGATTATGCAACTGAAGAGGCAATAACATTTTGGATTTATGATGATGAAGAAGAAAAGATGATGGCATCAAATTTTTAAAAAAATCTCCAAAGTACAGAAGGGTTAGATTTGGCATAAAATACTGCACTGTGAAGGCTACCAACTAGATTTGAGACCAACTTTTACTACCTATTACCGATATTAAGATACTTCAAGCAGTCCGCTTTATGGGGGAATTTAAAGCTCTAGGTCTGGATGGAACTCAATTGGTATTTTTTCTGTGTTGTTGGCATATTGTTGGGGCTGAGGTAATGAATGTGGTGTGTCAGACATTTGAGAAGGGGAGACTACCTCCTAGAATGAACAAAATAATTGTCACTTTCATTCCAAAGGTTAAGCATCTTAAACGTATTGAGGAGCTTTATCCAATTATCCTTTATAATATGATCATTCAATTGATTTCAAAGGTTATTGTAGATAGTATCCGACCATTATGGATCAACCCAAATCGAACGAGTTGTATTTTAGGGAGGCAAACTACAGATAATGTTATCATACTTTAAAAGTTAGCACATTCCATGCAAAAGATTAGAGGCCAAAAATATAGCATAGCAATTAACATCAATCTTGCCAAAGCTTATGATAGGATGAGTAGGTTTTTCTTATGATCAGTTTTGATAAGCATGAATTTTCCTAATAATTGGAAGTGGGAAGTTGGGAATGGACTTCGTATTCAATTTTGGAAAGGCGCTTGGTAAGGCAAAACTCCTCTTATAGAAGAAATGAATATTACTATTCATTTTAAATATACATCAAATCAGATTTATCTGACTAGCTGGTGTTAGAAGTATCCTTCCCCCAAAATGGCTTGACCAACTTCATAATTAACAAACTAGACAAACTTATTTGGCGAAATACGATTAATGGTTTATTTTCAGTTAGGTCCGCTCAAACTAGTCTCAATTCGGGATGAAGAAAGGAACCAAAAAGACCTGCATGTATTCGACTATAGAATACGAAAGGCAACATATAATGATGGAAATATTTAATTTGGCTCGTAAAAAAAGATATATTAAATACCAAGACTTTGAAGGTAACTTTCACGAGTATTGCAAAGTTTCTGAGAAGTGAATATGGGTTAGAGATGACAATTCATGTAATACGAGATTGTGTCGTACCAAAAATAATTTGGAAGCAAATTATTAAACCGAAGTTCCACTGATCTTTCTTGTTGGTGCAGGTAAATACATAGGTGGATGTTGCAATGATAAAGAAGTAGTAGGTTATGGACAATGTTGGCAATAATAAAACTATATTTATGGCTACAATAACTTTACTATGGCGGTGGAGGAATAAGAGTATACATGATGTTGACTTTGTTTTACCAGGTAAGAAATTGGATTTTGTTAATGATATGGTTAACAAATTCTAATGTATTTATTCGAAGGGGTCATGTGGTTCACGCTTGGTCTCCTACATATTCGTGCATAATTAAAATTAATGTGGACGTGTTTATTTCGGTCACTAGTCGAGTTTCAGTGGATGATCTTGCTAGAGATGCAGATGGTTTATATCTTGATAGCCTTTGCAACAGTTGGGGCATACCGGTGTGGTGACGCTAGAAATTGGGCCATTCTACATGGACTTGAAATTGCATGGACAAGAGAATGGAAGCAGGTAGAGATAGAAATTCCAAAAATTGATCTAACCACAATCAATGAATTGGGCATCAAACACTCAGATTATAATATTATTGCAGAGGTGAACTTGTTATTATATTTGGCTTTAATATAAATATGTCGATGAGTGAATCGTTAACAAAATGAATGTGCCAATGAAATTGTTGGGCTCGAAGAAGGGGCAATAGGAGACCTTGTAATATTTGAAATTTCACCTTGCTTTATTCAATCAAGATTAGAGTTAAGAGTCACCGAGCTTGATGCGGCGAGCTACTTAATTTTGTTTATTAGTGTTTCTTTTTTCTTTTTGTTTGTTTTAAGCTATAGCGTCCAAAGTACCCCCTAAAAGAACATATTTCATATGGTATTATAATGACGTCTTGGCTAGTTCTTCAATAATATTTTGTTATATTATGTTTTAAAACCAAGAATTGAAATTAAATAATTTTTTTTTAAATTTATATTAAGTTGGACCGTTGTTTTAATCTTAGTCGTTATTTTTAAAAATCGACTAATGACAAGCATTTGACAAGGCTTCCGTGTATTATGCTCGGCAAAAAAATTGTGTCCATTCTTTAATAATTGCAAAAAATCTTATAGGCCACATTTCCCATGTCTTGAGCTAATAATTGAAGAAAATCTTACAGGCTAATTCAAGAAAATCTGATAGGCCACGTCCCGTGTCCTGAGCTACAAGGCACAAGGCAAGAAAATTGTATCAATTGTCTAATTTTTTACAATTATCATATCTAAAATATATAAAATAAAACAATACAGTGGGTGATAAAGAGATTCTCTTCACATGCAAGTCCATTTGTATTGTAGTAATTCGAGGGAGAGTATAATTTCAATACACCTAGCTATTCTGCAATAATTAGAAACCTCATGTGGCAAAATGTAATTTNNATCATCCATGGCGCCCACGCGCTCCCTCCACATCTTCCCCTACTTCATCCTCCCCACATTTCTCCTCATCCTCCTCTACACCACCCGCCTCCCTCTCTCTCCCTCCAAGCCCTCTCTCCCCATCTCCATCTCTCCCCCTTGCAACCTCTTCAACGGCACCTGGGTCCCAGACCCCACCCGAACACCCCTCTACGATGCCACGTGTCCCTTCCACCGCAACGCCTGGAACTGCCTCAGGAACAGGAGGGACAACATGGGTCGGATCAATTCGTGGAAGTGGGTGCCCGGGGAATGCGACCTGGCCCGGATCGATCCGGGAAGGTTTTTGGGGATGATGAGGGGGAGGAGGATCGGGTTTGTCGGGGATTCGTTGGCGGAGAATTTTTTGGTGGCGTTTGTTTGCGTGCTGAGGGCGGCGGATGGCGGGGCGAGGAAGTGGAAGAAGATGGGGGCGTGGCGGGGAGCGTATTTTCCGAAGTTTGATGTTACGGTCGCGTATCATCGTGCGGTTTTGCTTGCCAAGTACCAGTATGGACCTTGCTTGTTACTATGTTTTTTGTGTTTTGTGTTTATGCATTCATAGATATCATATACATTAGCTCTAATTGGTAGGACTTAGGAGTGTATGTGTGTAATGATGGTACTCCCGAGTCACTTTATGGTGCTTCTATACTATAACGAGCCACTTAAAGGGCATCTACACTATTCCGAGTCACTCTATGGGCCTCTATAGTATATTTTATACGTTAATTTGTAGCTAACACCAGTGTATCTAAAACTAATTAACCACCTTAAAGATAGAGCGTTTGAATCCCTTGAACCATCCCCAATACTATTTCAAATTTAGGGAAGCTGGAGGGACATTCCCTATATTCCAGTCTGTTTTTTAGAGTTTGAGGTATAGAAGATTAAAATCTAGCAGATATGAATAGAGATACTGGTGGAAATGCCTTTGTCTATGTTAGTTCAAATTAGTAGTACATGCGTAATGACTAATTGTGCTTTGGCCCAGATCGATGCGACTAGGTTTTTTGATTTGATTAGGGGAAGGAGGATTGGGTTTGTCGAGAATTCGTTGAGTGAGAATTCTTATGTGGCGTTTGTTTGTGTGCTTAGGGTTGTTGATGGCAGGGTAAAGAAGTGGAAGAAGATAGGGGCGTGAAGGGGCCTTATTTTCCTAAGTTTAATGTTACCGGTGGCATACATTATGTGGTTTTGCTTGCCAAGTACTAGCATGGACCTGGCTCGTTATGCTTTTCGTGTTTTGCGTATATGGGTACATAAATATTAATATATTATATAGAAGCTCAAATTGGTAGGTTTTAGGAGTATACATGTGTAAAGACTGGTACTCCAACAAATCACTCCACGGGGGCCTCTATACCATATTTTAGGGTTTAATTTTTACGGGATGCTTGCACTATTGTATCTAAGTTTAATGTATAGTATTATATCGCCGTATGGCTTTACTTGCAAGTACCAGTATGGACCTGGCTTCTTATGCTTTTTATGATTTGTGTTTATGTGTTCATGCATATTATTTTCATTAGCTCAAACTGGTAGGACTTTAGGAGTATACATGTGTAATGACTGGTACTCCAACGAGTCACTCTATGGGGGCCTCCACACTATATTTTAGGGGATGTTCACACCACTGTATCTAATACTAGTTAATCACCCTAATGATAGAGAGTTTGATACGATGATCCCTTGAACTACTTGAAATGGCCATATTCTAGTCTATATTTGAGGTATTTGGATTAAAATTTAGGGGATGTGAATAGATATACTGATGGAAATGCCCTTGTATACCTTAGTTCAAATTAGTAGTATATGTGTAATGATTAATGGTGGATGCTACTGTTTTGTTAGAGGGTGATTTATGGTGCCAAGTGATAAATGTTTATAATTTCTGGGGAGGGCAATGTGTAAGTAGTTCTAAATTTCCTAATTTGCTAAGCATTGTATGTAAATATTAGAATGCTAGGGGTCAACTATAGTTTAATTTATTATTAAGCTATTTCAAGTGTCTAATAGAATTTCATGAACATCAGAAATTTCTAACTTGTAAGTCATGGGGCACAAGCTCTGGATAATTATTAGAATTCAATAGCAATTACGCCACTTATCTCCCTATTGTTGGTTGTCTAATGTTTTCGGGTGACATTTTATCGAGTATAACTTGGGTGATAAACATCAAGGCACCGTTGTCTCTTTTTATTACCTTAAATTAATACATGTGCTCATGTGAGCTGGGATTCTCTGATAAGATTCATATATGCTTAAGAAAGCTTACCTAAACGGTCTTGATCATCATAATCTATGAACTGCAGTTATGTCTAGAGAAAGTAATGAAGATGCTTTGACCCGAAAATTAAAGACATTAATGCACTAAACTAAATTCTTTGGAATGAAAACCAAAGTGAAGTTGGTGTATCTTTTGTTTTTGTTTCAATTAGCACTTCATTTCTTATTAATTATGATTTGAATTATTGGTGAAAAATAATTATTGTTTGCGTTGATTACTTAATCTATATTTGAAAATGGCGGCCATATGAGCTCATAACTGATCTTGTAAGGTGGCAGCCGAAGCAGTCAACAGATGATAACCAAGATGGACTGAAGGGAATACACAGAGTAGATATTGATATTCCAGCAGATGATTGGGCTGACATCACCAAGTTTTACGATGTTCTTGTTTTCAACACTGGCCACTGGTAAGTTCATTGTTTCTTTTGTTGCTAATTAGCTTGTTATTGCGAGGCTATTGAAGAAACACCCTCCAAAAACAATCCTTAGCTTATCTTGGACATAGTGACTATTTAAATGGTCAATAATTCAAAAAATGCCAATTTGGAGCAGTTTGAAAAAGTTGACTTGATCATTATGGAAAAAGTAAGGGTTTGTGGGGTGAGAAATTTTGAAGCCTTCAAGAGGAACTGGAAGGCCTATTCATTAACTTCTATTGGAGGAGACATCTGTTCATCTTTATTTTTGTGGACCAAGGATGTTCTCTCGATTCAAGCCTCTGATCTTGTTCTGTTTGCTGTAATTCTTGATTTGCAAATGGTTTGCCCTGCTTTTGGCGCTTTCTGAAATATTACTTCAGAATTAAAAAAAAAAAGTGAAAGACGGGGAATGAAAAGAGCTGTTATTTTCTATGCATTATTAATTGGGATCACCACACTGCTTGCCCTTTCTCCTTTGTAAGTAATGTGTCAATGTTGAGGTGCCCTCTCGTAGCAGGGGAGAGAAGGATATTTACCGTCTTGGCATAGTTTGCTCTATATCTTAATAAATTATTTTCTTTTTCTTTGAGAATTTAAAGATTCCGGATATTTATGATGATTTTAAAATTTTATTGCTTCTCAATAGGTGGGGTTATGATAAGTTTCCAGAAGAGAAGCCTCTCGTTTTCTATAAGGGTGGGCGACCCATCAATCCACCCCTCAACATGATGGATGGACTCAAAGCTGTCCTCGAGAGTATGATTTCATACATGCATAGAGAAGTCCCTGCAAACACACTCAAGTTCTGGCGCTTGCAATCACCAAGACACTTTTATGGTGGCGAATGGAATCAAAATGGCAGTTGCTTGCTTGATGAGCCCCTCAAGGAAGTCCAGGTATGAACTCCACAAATATATATATATATATATATATAATTCTAATACAAAATGGCATGACTTTTGTGTATTAGCTCATTAGGAAATATCATTCATTTGCCTCGTAATTACAAAAATGCAACTGCAGTATTGTCCTTGCAAATTTTCTCATGTGTTTTGTTTGTGAAAATTATTCAGATGCAATGTATATTCTAGTCATCAACCTTTGTGAACCCTTCAAATTCCATCTCTTTTGAAAAGTAGGCAAATTATCACATTTGAGATCTAATACTGGGAGCATCAAATCCTTTTTCTCATTGGTCGATGCAATATTTAAATGGTTTTCATGTCAAAGATTCTTATGCTGTGTTTGGGCCTTGTTTCAAAACTGGTTACTCTGACTGGTTACTCGTTCTGAAATAAAAAACATTGCTGGAAATGTATTCATTTTTGAAAACAGATGTCGATAAATGTATCTCAAAATGCCCTAGTTTAGAGGAGTGTAAAAGATTTTTCACTATTTCTGAAAATTATTATGGTTAGCAAATTGAACACAAAATCAAAAAAATTTCTGGTTTCATTGTTTTGGTTAGAAACCAATGAAAAAAACCCGAAGAAAAACCAAAAACATTGAAATACAATCATAACTAGCCTACCACTTTTTATTTCTCTATGGTATTTCGAGTATTTGATTTTTAGATATATGGACAGCTTGACTCTTGGTTTGATCCAATCAATAACGAAGTGAACAAAGAAGCAAGACTATTGAATAGCGTCATCAAAGAGGTATTACTAGGCTCGGATATTCAACTACTTGATCTCACCCATCTTAGCGAGTTCAGAGCCGATGCCCATCCAGCAGTTTGGCTGGGGAAGAAGGATGCCGTGGCTGTTTGGGGTCAGGACTGTTTGCACTGGTGCCTGCCAGGTGTCCCTGATACATGGGTTGATATTCTCGCTCAACTAATTCTAGGAAGCCTCACGAGATCTTAAATTCTGCCAAATTTATTTTTATTTTGATTTTCCTAACAAATGAGGGGATGCGGATAGGAAAAAGGAACTTCCTGAGAAGATTTTGAGAATGCGCATAATTTGGAAGACAACGTGTACTCAAGTAGCACCCTCCTCCTCCTTCTTCTTCTTCTTCTTCTTGGAGATCAGTTTTTGGTCGGTAAGACTAACCTTCACCCCCCTCTGTGTATATATTTTACACTCCCCCTTTGACAATGGATATAAAATTGTACATCGATGTGGCACAGCTACTTTGGTGTCTCAAGGGTTGTTACTTGTTCCTCTGGCTGTTGTATTGTGAACATATACATGTTTATTGCGGGAAACCTAAGAATGTAAAGGTTACCTGAAAAGTAATTGTGGTTCGTTACTATTTTCCTTTTCCAAGTGACGAAAAATTGCTGGAATGGTTACATGATTTGAATCTTGTTTCGCAATTCACATTTTAGGTTTAGTAAAGTTTTGCTTTTTGTACTTTCTATTCCATTTTTTACTTAAAATAATTCTTCTTGTATTTCAATCCTATTCTTTCAGTGTCGTGATGTACCTGAAGGTATGAATCAACTTGACCTCATTATATTAGTACTCATTCACCAGGATTTGACATTGTCTTTCAATGTTCAATTATGAGTTTGTATTTACCATCAAGCGCTAAGATGAGATGGAAGGGGTTTATTCATATTTAATTGAAGTCTCGAGTTCAAATTTCAGGAATGAAACTACATTAAATCTTGGTAGGAAAAGTTTAATCACTCTTTGTGGATTAGTTGGAGTCCAACGTTTTCAAATACGGAAAGGTTATACCAAAAAAAAATTATGAGTTTGTATTTCATTTTTGTTCATCTGAATCTGAAGAAAAGGATAGGTTTGTCTTTGTCATTTTGATTTAGAAGAAATACATGTCTATTAAAAGTTTTAAGGATTAATATTATTATAATTTTAGAATTTTTTTTTTTAATATTCTTATTGCTCTATAAATGGTACCAATTCAATGAAATATTTCATACACATTTTTTTTTCAAGTTTGCCTTTTATCTTTGTTTTTTTACAACAAATGTCGTCATATCTAAAATTATAAATTAATTAATTTTAATTTGTATATTTTTTGTTTAGAGATAATAATATTTCGTTAAAGAGTTAGATTGATAATTATTAGAAAAACAAAATTTAAGCCATTTATCTAACTATACTGAATAAAAAGTACCAATTCTACAAAGTGTTTCTATACTTTTTCTTCAAAGTTTGCTCATTATTATTTATTTATTTATTGCAATATCAAAAATTGTAAATTAATTAATTTTAATTTGCATATTTTTTGTTAAGAAATACTATTATATCTTTAAAGATTTGATTGATAATTATGACAAAAATAAAATTTAAGCAATTTAAAATAAAATTATTATTGTCCGTTAGAAATGTAGGACTAGTAACTCTCAAAGGTTTTGAGGCTACTGCTCGCCTCACCTACAATTGACTCATCTTGTGCAACTTAAATCATAGGTTCGACTTTAAGATGCACTAACACTAGTTATCGAAGGTTTCTATCCTTGTGCAGGTTTTCCGGCTCTCACGGTGGAGGCGTATGTCCCCAAGCTTATCTCGCTCCCCAAAGGTTTTTGCATAAAAAGTCGATACTAATGCGCCAAAAAGAAATTAAAAGATTCAAATCTTATCATAGTAATGATGTTGAAATGAGACCACGCATTCATGATATCCATTATTGTCAAACTTTATCACGTAATATACTTTAACTCCTCGAGTAATATACTTCTAAAATTTTGTAAACTATATGTTTTCATTCCTTGAATTTACATACCTAATTTCTCCAAATTTTCCTCGAATACCCCTCAAGTTTTACAACGAAATTTTATAATAATATAAGCATGAATAGTCAAGGAATATTATGAATTTATTGCACAATAACAATAACGCTAATAATAATGCAATGATCATATTGTAATAACAATAATCATGCTTTGCTATTTCATATCATAATTTTGGGGAAACAATATATAATGCCTCAACATGCTATAATAAAATTGGTGAAACAATATTATAGTCTCGAAATGTTTATATCAATATTCATGCCACACAAGTGTGGCAAATATGAATACTACAAAAATAGTAATAAAAATGTCATGCAATCTTGAATATGATTCTCATTAATAAGTCATTTTAATCATTCCATAATCCAATTTATAGATATAAATATACACCCATATATATAACAAGACATGCTTATACATGTCGATACACACGCGCCCTCATAATTAAATTGTAATTCGCAATCTACTCATACCTATTACGCCAATGAAACGCTCCTCAAGCTTCGTCAAAGAAAACCCCTAAATTCCCTCTTTTAGGGCCTCGAAAATGATATAGTAAATGAAGGCGAATAAACATGAACCTACATAAGAAAATGATCCTCTCAACACAAGGAATAAGAAAACCAATTTTATTTCGACGTGCAACATAGATACGGAATCAAGATATCAAGCATAAACGAAAGAGAAGAAGATAATTACATCCACTTGAAACCTAGGTGATGAGGACTCCAAATATGCAAGAATGTCTTACGTATAAGCTCTCGTGATAGATGATTTTGATCCGAAGAGAAAATGGAGAATTTCATTTTGATCCCTAAACCCTTTGTCTCACCACCCAGTCGAAAAATGAAGAAAAGTGATCAAAATGGCTTTGGCCAACTCAGAAAAGGGGCAAAAAGTAGCTGAGACCCACACGAAACAGTCGTTCAAATGGCTTGAAATTACCTTTCAAAAGGTTCATCCGTTTGAACTATAGAAATGTTATCGTTCGCATGGTAGAACCTGGAATGGTATAGTTCGAAAATCTCATAAAATTTTCTAAGGTATTGGACCAAAAACTCAAAATTTTCAAATTTTGTCAAACTTCTACAAAAGCCATTTTACACTACGAAAGACTATTCTATGACCACAAATGCCATATAACGAGTCTACGAATGAACTATGCATGGCAACACAACGATTTTGAATCACAATTAACAAAATTCACATAACCATTTTACAACGAAACTACGAATAGCATGCAATGACTATGAAAGTCATTATCGAGGATAAATAATATTATCATTTCTATAATGATATTATTTATATTTGCGAAAAATTCATGTGAATTTCCTGGATGTCACAAACCCATAGTGTGGTTGTTGACATCGGGAACATAGTTTCCGAATGGTCAGTAGGATGCGGGAGGACTATATATCCTGATAGATGGTAGTGATGTCTTGTAGCATGGTTGGATGGGTAGCTGTAGTTGAGCTTTTCAGATTTTTACGCATTGTTTTACTTGTATACATTCTTTACATTTATTATTGATGTCACATGCTACATTGTCATACATTGTACTTTTCATTAGAATTGTAGTATTGCTTCTAACTTGTGTCTGTTTGGTGGATTTTTCTACTGTTTTGCATGAAAATGCCAAACAATACTTGGGACTGGGGAGTACGAGGCCCATGGATAAGACAGGTTGGAGCTCACTCGGGAGTTATAGTTTTTATTACATTTCAGTATTGGATTTAGCATGATTTTCAGACAGTTGTAAGCCTATGGCTGGAATGGGTTATTTCTTTCATTTCTGTTGAATAATAGTGTGAGCTATAAAACTTTTTATAAGGCTAAATGGATAGTAGATGCTATTTCTATTTGGAAGTAGTTTGATATTTATTTTATACATATTCGTTGTTTATTCAATATTTGATGTGATGGTGAACCCTTTAGCATATTCGGGAGTAGTTAGATATCCCGATGCGTTACATTATCTGTCTATGATTTTTGTACCTTGTTAAAATTCCTTATGAGTGCGATTATTTATTAGTGCCAAATGTAGTCTTGAAAGTCACTACGTCACCCAAAGCTGAATAATAGTCCAACATCTTATCATTAGTCCAAAAGAAATATGTTATCTACTTTTTCTAATTAAACTGAAATAGTCGAAAGAACGAAGGTTTTTGGTTAGATTACCTATCAAAATAGTCTATGATGGTCGTTGTATCAACATGTAGATTTTTTAATACACATATATCAATGCACTATAGAAGGTGTGAGGCACGCATGTGAAGCTACATCAGCAATATGAGTTTAAAAGTCATTGATATTTTGATGTGCTCTGAGCAAATGGATAGTTCCTTTACTCTCTAACTTATGATTATATTTAGTTGAAAGAATTTCATTTAAAATCTCTTGTTTTTCCATATTAAACGAAGCAACCACTTATATGGGGTAGTTGCATCTTGTTTCCAAATAAGGTTTGGAAATTATACATCATTTATATTCACATTTTTTGTTGGCTCAAGAACATACATATGTTCTATCTATCACTTCTTTTCCATCTTTCCTATTTTAGATAAGTGGATTTGGCCACCAAATCTTATTTTATGTCCATGTTACTTTCAAAAGTCATCAACAAGCTCTAAAATACCAAACCCCTTCACTATAATTGGGCTTTTAACTATTTATGTCGTTCGCTCCTCAAGTGACATATCACCTACAACAAAGCAAAAACTTCACACGTAACAAAGATCATATTATTCAAAAAAATTTATTCATTTATACTATGTATTATAGTAAAGTTTACTATGCATACACAATGTCCCCTTTTTTTTTCTCTCTTTTTGAAGGAAATGGGAGAGCTCTGTATAATTAAATAATGTCATATTTGTTACATTGCTATTTAGCTTTTCATAAATCACACAATTCAAGGAAAAAAAAAGATATCATTGTATTGTAAGTTTGTTGCCATTATGAGAAATCAAATTGAATGTGTGTACATATTGCTGACTATTTTTTGCAACTACATGACCATGTTCAATGATTTTTGAGATAATTCTTTCGTCGAAAAAATCTCATTTACTAAAACAGATGTCAGGATCTTAATGACAAAATATTAACTTTAGTTAGCAATTTACTAATACGTAGAGTTACCAAAAATCAATACAAAAATCCAAACTTACACTTAAGACTAAGAAATTAAAAGATCAGAGCTAAGAAAAAATTATAACTACAAAAAATAAACAAATAAATCTTGCTATATTAAAAAAAATGAATTTTTTTAATTGCAACTGGGTCAATTTATTCACCATTCAAGTTCAAATCTATCTGATTTACATATGCATTAGCTGTTTCGAAATAAAACAAAAATTGTAAATAAATATAGGAAAAAAATTATTCAGTTCCAAACACATATATTAATAAAAATGAGGCCAAAATTACTTGAAATTTGAGGGATTTTTTCATCCCCGATTGAGATTTCTTCATGAATTTAGTTATTCATTATATAAAGGAGGCTTTTCATGATTGAAATAAGAAAAGATAGGCCTAATTTCAGTGTTCAAATTATACAAAGGATGGCCGAATTTCGAACCAATCCATACAATTTCTCGCCCTTCAGTTTTGTTATGTTTTAAAATCCCGCTAGTTTATCTCCCTTTTTTTTTTATGAAATTTGTCTATGCTTTCTTTTACATTTTAATTATTAATGGCTTTTTAGTATAAGCCCTTTAATCTACAATTCACCGTAAGCAAATAGCATTCTCTGTCCTTCATCTACCTATATATATATATATAAGAAAGCCTCATTGCCAATGATGGAATAGTTAAATAGTTGAAAGGATTGAATGACTTAACGGAGTTTCTGAGTCTTGCGTTACATCATCCATCAATAATTAGATTTATAACAATGTAATATTCATTACATTAATACATATTTTATTATTATATTTAATAATATTGAAAAAAAAGTATTAACTGTACATGTGATACAATTGGGATGATTGTTTTCTCACCACAAGAAATAAAAGAATCACTAATGTAAACTTTTGTTTGTAAAATAGTCAAACAGGTGGTATCACTTGCCAACCAACATA